>CM073126.1:55748150-55750650 GCA_037039145.1 Fundulus diaphanus
TCGTCGCCCTCTGAAGCCTGTGGCCCGGCGCCGCCCTCTGAAGCCTGTGGCCCGGCGCCGCCTTCTGAAGCCTGTGGCCCGTCGCTGCCCGAGGCCACCGAGGAGTTTGTTCTGCCTCCGTCCACATTCCAAGAGGAGGTCCAGGAGGACCTGCCTCTGTCCAAGTTCCACGAGGAGGTCCAGGAGGACCTGCCTCTGTCCAAGACCCACGAGGAGGTCCAGGAGGACCTGCCTCTGTCCAAGACCCACGAGGAGGTCCAGGAGGACCTGCCTCTGTCCAAGACCCACGAGGAGGTCCAGGAGGACCTGTCTCTGTCAAAGACCCACGAGGAGGTCCAGGAGGACCTGTCTCTGTCAAAGACCCACGAGGAGGTCCAGGAGGACTTACCTTTGCCCAGGCCACGTGAGGATCCGCCTCTGGCCTCGGTTTCTGCCGAGACCTGTAGCTTGGCACCACCTCTGACTGATCTGTTTGGCCGGAGCCGCAGATTGCGGACTCCGAGCCGCTCGACTTTGCCTCGTCGGGGCCGTCCACCACGGCGCCCGCCTTTGACTTCTCTGTTCGGCCGGAGCCGCAGACTGCGGACCTCGAGCCGCTCGACTCTGCCTCGTCGGGGCCGTCCACCACGGCGGCCGCCTCTGACTTCTCTGTTCGGCCGGAGCCGCAGACTGCGGACCTCGAGCCGCTCGACTCTGCCTCGTCGGGGCCGTCCACCAAGGCGGCCGCCTCTGACTTCTCTGTTCGGCCGGAGCCGCAGACTGCGGACCTCGAGCCGCTCGACTCTTCCTCGTCGGGGCCGTCCACCACGGCTGCCGCCTCAGATTTTTCTGTTCGGCCAGAGCCGCCGACCACGGTCTCCGGGCCGCTTGACTTTGCCTCGTCGGGGCCGCCCTCCTCGAGGGTTTAGTAGGGCGATGCTGCTCCGCCGCCTGCCTAGTCCAGGACGACCTCCACGAAGACTTTTTCTTTTTTGGCTTAGCAGCCGTCTTGCCTGAGCCCTTAAGGCCAGTGCCTTCTGTTATTTTTGGGGCTTGATTTCAGTTTTGGTTTACTTAAGATTTTTGGGGTTTTTAGAGTTATTTAGGGGGTTCTTTGTTTTTCTTAGAGTACTTGAGTTTCTATTTTTCTTTTGTTTTTCCACCTCTGTTCTGGTGTTCCAGGTTTGCTTTTAGTCTTCCGGTTTTTGCTTTGGTTATTTCTGTTTTGCTTTAGAATCCTAGTTTTTTGCCTTGTTCTCTCAATTTTTGTTTTTGTTCTAGCTTTAGTTATCTAGTATTACATTAGTTTACCCTTCCTGCCCTAGTTTCTTTGTTTTGGTTTTTGCATTAGTTTTATAGTTTTTCTTGAATGTCTTGATCTTTTTCCTAGTTTTTTTAGTTTTATTTTGATTTTCTAGTTTTTTGCTTCGGTTTTTCTTTTGTTATCCCTACCCCAGTTCTTCTGGTTTTGTTCTATAGGTTAGTTCATGCCTGGTTTTCTAGTTTTTGGTTTAGATCTTTAGTTTCCCAGCGCTCTTTAGGTCCCAGCGTTCTTAGTTTTGTTTTGGCCCCTAGCTCTTAGTCCCCTGGCTTGTTTGACGCCCTCCATTCTCCGGAATTTAGACGCCCTTAGTTCCTGGTATTTTGGTTTCCTGCCGTGTTAGGACGCCCTCTGACCCCTGTAGATTTCGTGTTTTTCCGGCGTATTAGAACGCCCTTTGTCTCCTGGTGTTTTAGTCTCCTAGGTTCCCCTGCGTTTTAGGACGCCCTCCGCTCTTGTTTCCTGGCGTGTTAGGACGCCCTTTGTTCCTGTTTCCTTGGTGTTTAGATTCCTGGCGTTTAAATTTAGTGTTCCCGGCGTGTTTAGACGCCCTCTGTTCTCGATTCCCCGGCGTGTCAGCACGTCCTCTGTTCTTGTTCCCTGGCGTTCCTGCTTCCCTTGCGTCCTGGCGTTTCCCTCACGCCCCGGCGATCTCTTTCCTTCCCCCTGGCGTTTCCATACGCCCGTTCCTTCCCTTTGGCGCTGTCGTGCGCCCGTTCCTTCCCTTTGGCGCTGTCGTGCGCCCGTTCCTTCCCTTTGGCGTTGTCGTGCGCCCGTTCCTTCCCTTTGGCGTTGTCGTACGCCTGTACTTCCCTCTGGCGTTGTCGTACGCCTGTACTTCCCTCTGGCGTTAGAACGCCTGTCATGCCCGTTTTTGCCTTGTGGCGATGTTCGCCTGTCATGCCCGTTTTTGCCTTGTGGCGATGTTCGCCTGTCATGCCCGTTTTTGCCTTGTGGCGATGTTCGCCTGTCAGCGTCGGTTAGACGCCCTTTGTTTGGGTTTTCAGGAATTGTTAGAAACCCTTTTTAGTTCACCCTAGTGGGTAGTTTTGGTTTGACTCTTGCCCGCCATCCTGCCTTCCCTCCACCCACCCTGGTTAGTTTAGTTTTGATTATGACTCTTGCCCACCATCCTGCCTTCCCTCCACCCACCCTGGTTCGGTCACTTTGTAGTTTGTTTTGTTTGTTGGTTTTAGGCCG
>CM073126.1:57200650-57313150 GCA_037039145.1 Fundulus diaphanus
CTACTGATACTACTACTATTACTTCTACTACTACTACTAGTAGTACTACTGATACTACTACTACTACTACTACTACAGATTCCTTCAAATTCTTCAAATTACTTCAAATTCTTTAAAAACTGATAGTACTACTACTACTACTGATACTACTCCTACTACTACTGATACTTCTACTACTACTACTGATACTACTACTACTACTACTACTGATACTACTACTACTACTACTAATAATACTGATACTACTGCTGCTACTGCTACTACAACAACTACTACTGCTACTACTACTATTACTACTACTACTACTACAAATTCATTCAAATTCTTTAAAAACTGATACTACTAGTGCTACTGATACTACTATTACTACTACTGATACTACTACTATTACTACTAATAATACAACAACTACTACTACTAGTACTACTGATACTACTAATACTACTACTACAAATTCCTTCAAATTCTTCAAATTCCTTCAAATTCTTTAAAAACTAATACTACTACTACTGATACTACTACTACTACTGCTACTACTGATACTACTACTACTACTACTACTACTGATACTAGTACTACTACTACTAATACTACTACTACTGAAACTAGTACAACTACTACAACTACTACTACTACAAATTACTTCAAATTGTTCAAATTCTTCAAATTTTTCAAATTCTTCAATGTTTTTCAGCTATTTTTTCTCTTCTGCATGGATCTTCAGCATCTTCTACTCTAATCATTCTGCAGATTAGCATTCTCACTCGCTGTTGCGCAGGAACAGCTTTTTCTAGTTATTATTATTATTATTCCGTCGGCGTCTAACTACTCCCGCATACTTCAACCAATTTCAACAATTTTGGTGTCAAAACGTTTGGCTCGTTCCTGGCATGCCTGCTATATCTCATGGTTATGCTAACTTTTATACTTTTTAAAATATTTCACTTTTTGTGCGTTTTTGGTTGCTCCCATTGAAATCAATGCAAAATCCTTCAAATTCTTCAAATTTTTCATATTCCTTCAAATTCTTTCAAATTCTTCTTATTGTTGATATTGTTCAAATGGTTCAAATCTTTCAGATTGTTCAAATCTTTGAGATTTTTCAATTTTTTTCAAATTTTTCAAATTCCTTCTAATTCTTCTGATAAAACTGATATTAATACTACTACTACAACAGATACTACTCCTACTACTACTACTACTACTACTACAACTGATACTACTACTACTGATACTACTACTACTACTACTGATACTACTACCACTACTACTACTACTAATGATACTACTGCTGCTACTGCTACTACTACTGATGCTACTGCTGATACTACAACAACTACTACTGATACTACTACTATTACTACTACTACTACTACTACTACTACTACTACTAGTAGTACTACTGATACTACTACTACTACTACTACAAATTCCTTCAAATTCTTCAAATTCCTTCAAATTCTTTACAAACTGATACTACTCCTACTACTGATACTACTCCTACTACTACTGATACTTCTACTACTACTACTGATACTACTACTACTATTACTACTACTACTACTGATACTACTACTACTACTACTACTAATGATACTACTGCTGCTACTGCTACTACTACTGATGCTACAGCTGATACTACAACAACTACTACTGATACTACTACTATTACTACTACTATTACTACTAGTACTACTGATACTACTACTACTACTACTACTACTACTACAAATTCCTTCAAATTCTTCAAATTCCTTCAAATTCTTTAAAAACTGATACTACTACTACTACTGATACTACTACTACTACTGATACTTCTACTACTGATACTACTACTACTACTACTGATACTGATACTACTACTACTAATGATACTACTGCTGCTACTGCTACTACTACTGCTACTACAACTACTACTCCTACTACTACTATTACTACTACTAATACAACTACTACTACTACTAGTACTACTGATACTACTACTAATACTACTACTACTACTACTACAAATTCCTTCAAATTCTTTAAAAACTGATACTACTACTACTACTGATACTACTACTATTACTTCTACTACTACTACTAGTAGTACTACTGATACTACTACTACTACTACTACTACAGATTCCTTCAAATTCTTCAAATTACTTCAAATTCTTTAAAAACTGATAGTACTACTACTACTACTGATACTACTCCTACTACTACTGATACTTCTACTACTACTACTGATACTACTACTACTACTACTACTGATACTACTACTACTACTACTAATAATACTGATACTACTGCTGCTACTGCTACTACAACAACTACTACTGCTACTACTACTATTACTACTACTACTACTACAAATTCATTCAAATTCTTTAAAAACTGATACTACTAGTGCTACTGATACTACTATTACTACTACTGATACTACTACTATTACTACTAATAATACAACAACTACTACTACTAGTACTACTGATACTACTAATACTACTACTACAAATTCCTTCAAATTCTTCAAATTCCTTCAAATTCTTTAAAAACTAATACTACTACTACTGATACTACTACTACTACTGCTACTACTGATACTACTACTACTACTACTACTACTGATACTAGTACTACTACTACTAATACTACTACTACTGAAACTAGTACAACTACTACAACTACTACTACTACAAATTACTTCAAATTGTTCAAATTCTTCAAATTTTTCAAATTCTTCAATGTTTTTCAGCTATTTTTTCTCTTCTGCATGGATCTTCAGCATCTTCTACTCTAATCATTCTGCAGATTAGCATTCTCACTCGCTGTTGCGCAGGAACAGCTTTTTCTAGTTTAATTAAGTTTACCCAGTTTAATTTATTACCGATGGTTTAACTTGAGAACTTATACACTAAATCAATTATGTTGGAACCCCTTAAATTAATTACTTCAATTGGTAACAAGTAATTGAATTAAGTTGGAGCTGCATTCTCTTTTCAATGTGTACACTTTTGGAGTGTACACTCTATAAAGAGAAAACTTAAACGTCTTATTTTCACTAAAATGCAGGACATTCATCTCCGTCCAAGTTTTAATTTAATTTATACAGTTTACTTGATTCTGTACTGCTGGGCTTCCACTTGCTCGGGAGATAGATTACGCAGATCAACTGACATCACAGCATTTCTGGTTACTATCTTTTAAGCCTTTTGTTTCAGAATTTAGGTGCCACTTTGGCACAGATAATCCTCTGACACTCATCTCATTCCATCCCACCCTATCTGCACTCTCTTCTCCACTTCTCTTGTGTATGTATACTTTAGACAGTTGACTCCAGGTACTTAAACTCATTCACCTTTAATATGTCAATTTCTTGCAGCTTCCCCATTTCATTTGTCTCCCTCTCATTCACACAACTGTCTTCCACCTGTCCTAACAAGAATGGTAAAGGTGTATGGGGGCGCATGCTCAACATTATGTGATCACCTGTCTGGCAAAACAGAAGCTACTCAGACCTAATGTAATCCTACCCCTTGGACACTACTATCAGACACTCCTCCATTGTGTCACTGTCTTTATTGCATACCTGGTATCACCGAAACAAACGTTTCTGCTACTAAAGTCATTTATGCAAATGTTACAGTACTTTCAGATTTTAATCCACAAAATCCCAAAAAATGAATTTCTATCTTGAGTCTCACTTTAAAAGGATGGTGATGGCTTGGAGTTGGCTCATTTCAATCCAAGTGTATTGTATTTGTTTTAAACTTCAGTTACATTCTCTAAGTTTGTATAAAATTGAAACTAGCTTTGAAGCCAAAGGGATTTAAAAACATCTTCCATAACATACATTTTGTTCAGCTGTTCTATGATAAAAAAGCCGATAGGACAGATGTGTTTTTTTTTAAACTATAATATACATTTTTACACTGTTAACATCAAGCAATCAATCAACTTTTATTTGTATAGCCCTTTACAACACACGAGGTGACCAAAGTGCTGTGCATAAAATCAACATTATTAAAACAGAATTACAGAACATACAGAAATTAAACCGGGGAAAAAAACTACATCTGAAATAACATCTTAAAACAATAAAATGAAACTGTAGAAGGGAGGTTTTACATATATTAATATCTAAATTACCTGATCAGAGCAAACATGAACTAAACAGAGTGATGTGGTCATTGTCTTGGTCTTTTTCTGCAGAGGTAACTTATGCTACACGGTAATTATTTCTGTGTTGCACCCAGCACACTTTGCTAACAACTATCAGTGCAAGAAAATAGATTTCTCAAGAACAATAAAGAAGCAGGAGACTGATTAACCAGGCCCTTCAGCAACCAAAAGACTTGGTTACTTATCTGAAGATAAAGTCAATGAAAGATCAATTTCACACATTCAATATAAAACATGACCTCGTTTACCCTTACATATTGTTATGAGACTTTAGTCAGATAAGCTACCAAAACCAAAAGAAGTCCACCACAGTCAGATATGGTTACAAAGGTAAAATTGAATTATTTTGACTGATGAAATATTATGTCTGAACAACATAAACCATCTGAGTGATTGAAAGTTGACCCTGACAGAAACATAAAATTTGGAAGTTGATAATCTGCTTGTTGTTGAAAAGTCAGAGGTCAAAGGTCTGAGTCTCCTTCTACATAGGCTCAGCAGCTTAGTCAGGCCAACTTCAGACTTGATTTATTTCACTCACACCTTCAGTTTCTACAAGCCACTCTTTGTCTGCTTCTTCTGAGGGCACAGCTTAGATTTGCTATGTTTCTTCTCCTTACTGAAGGTCCAGACTCATAAACCAGATTGGTGTTTCGTTACTGAATTTTCCCCTTTATCTTATCACAGTCTATAACTCTTTCCCAACAGGAAATGTTTACCTTTTAGTTTTTATGATAGCTGTATTAACAGTTTCTTGGTTTATTGTCCTGACACCGTTGTCTTCCTTGGACTGTGTCTTTATATTTCATCTTTCAAACTATTGATTCTTTAAGAACTGGCTTTAAAGTTTAGACCTAGCCAGTGCCAGAGTTCCGCCCACGTGCACCACACACTGCACGTAGGGTACCAAGCGCTTAGGGGGGCATCAAAAACAGTCATGAGTTGATGAAAGGAAACCGGCCGTTCATTGTTTTCATTATCAAAACAACATCCATACTTTTTGGACCTCTGTGCTACAGTTTGAACCCTTTTAATTTTTTTGTTTCACCAGTTACTCGAGTTTCTTAAACAGTCAGGGAGACAGCTCCTCTCTGTCCCTCCGGTTCACCTCTCCAACTCAGTGCGCTCAGAGGAGCTGTGGATGCCCCTCAGAAGCAGCTGGCAGGGAGAGAAACAGAAAGAACCTTTGGAAGTCTTTACTGTTGTAGACAAATAAAAAAGGCAGCAAAGTACCAATTGACATGCAGTTACTGTATTCACTACTGAAATGACACTAAACCTCTTTGAGGAAATGAAAAATAGCTCCACCCTGTCCTCCCTTCCTTTTCCCCTGATCTGTGCCCTGAGCGCAGCTGTGGGTGGTGGCGACCCTCAGTAGCTGCTGACAGGTAGAGAAAGAAGGAATCTATAGAACCTTTTGAGTTTTTTTTTACTGTTGTAGATTAAAAATATTTAGCAAACCATCATTGCACATTGAGGTATTCACTACTGAAGCAAGACTAAACTTCTTTGAGAAAATGAAAGACATGAAAAATGGTGCAAAAATGAAGTGCAAAAGCAACATTGCATGATAAATTGTCCCATGTTTAGCCTGTTAAATCTTTCCTTATTTAAAAATTATTTACTCTTAACAGCAGTATTAAAGTCTGTGAATCTTTAATAATATTTGGAACTATGCAAGAAGCAGAACTATTAGTTGTGATAAAGTCCTGCTCATGAATCTTCCTCAGGAAAACTAAATTTGTGATTATGATCTGTGTCACGTTGCAGTTTAAAGTCGGACCTTTTGATATTTTTGGGGTTTGGCGTTAAACAAAAAGAAAATGTGAAAACTGCATTTAAAAAATAAGTATTTTTCTAACAGCTAATTTTAGGGTCCTTAGAGTCCTAGTTCTGTATTACACTCCCCATTGTTACATTTCATTCATTATACTTTATTTGTTTCCTTGTTTTAATCCCTTTCAAAATCTGTTGTCTGTTAATTTTCTCAATAGGTATCACAAAGACAGACAGACAGATACATATATACATACATACATACATACATACATACATACATACATACTAGGGATGCAAGTTTAATAAGTTAATCTAAATTTCATTGATCTTATCGACTGACTAACAATTATTTGCTAAGCAGCCATTTTCTTAAAAACCCGATTTTTCTCACATACAAAGAGGGTCTTTCCATAACATGAAGGGCTAAATTCTTTTTTCAACATGCTGAATATTAAAAGAGGCGCAGCATTATATTTTAACATCTTATTGTGCTCCCTGTATTAAATACTGACTTAATAAACAAAAATTGGGGGTTTCTCACACATTATTAAACTTGGAAATTGTTATAAAATATGTAAAAACAGAAATCTATTAGCTCACTGAATAGAAACAAGTTGAAGAGAATTAAAATATATAAAACACTAATAATCCCCACGAAAGCCCTCACCATCAACTGAGCTTTTAGCCTCATTACAATTTTTTTGCATAATCCCCTATGCTTTTCTCTCATCACATCCTCCGCCATGCAGCTCGGCCAGATGAGAGTTACTTATTTGACATCTTAAGGAATTAGTTGCGTGTTTCTATTTAAAAACAGAACTGCATAAAGAGCATTTTGCATCCTCATTAAATATGCCAAAAATAACCCCACATCGGACTCTGTTTGGACCGCTTTTTTCTTTTACGACTGCAGTGTGGCTCCACTTTAGAATGACTGACAGCGCCCTCTGTTGGATGGCAGCCATACTACAACACTGAAAGAAGGTCTAAGGTCTATCAGTTAATCGGATGACACAAATTGCATCCCTAATAGCTACTTTATTTATCCTGGGGGAAAAATAAGAATACAATTTAAAATAAACAAAAATTAACTGATTAAAGTGTTGTTGCAACATGATGCAAAATTAGTTTGGGTTTTTATTTCTTTTCTTATAGCAACTTTGTTCTAAACACAGAAATTGAGAAGTTATCTTGATAATCAAGAGAAAGACATCAATGAATACTGTATTATTGTTCTCTTTCTGTGTGTGTGGTTGGCAGGGGGCACCACAAAGTATTTGCGCTAGCACCGTCCCTGGACCAAGCTAACCTTGATTCACCATCATATTCTGCCAAAGCCCCTTTAGCGACAGAATGCTTTAGTCACTAAAATCCTTTTAGTATGCAATTACTCTCCTTTAGTGCAGAATTCCGTTTGTTTTCTTATATGCAGTTAATCATTTAGAAGTGAAAACTGGAAAATACTTCCAGTATCTTTTCCCTGTCATAACTGGATGTTATCTTCCTAATTTAAGAAAAACAATGATTACAATAATATAATCTTATAAAGCCACAATGTTCAGTTATCAACTTAGATAAAAAAATAAGTGAATGGACATTCATAAAAAATGGGATTTAATGGTTTTGCTGGGATTTGTAATTCTCCCTGCAACTTCCAGCCTTCATCCAAACCATTTTCCAAGTAGCTTAATATTTTATTTTTACATATTAAAATGTAATATGTTCCCCTAAAATCCTTTGAAGTCCATATTTCTTTACCCAGATCATATATGGAGAAAGAGAAAGTCAATCTTAGAATTTGACCTCTGCTCAGTAGATTCAGGTGTAATCTGCATTGAGCTGTGTTTGAGTTTCAAACTAGATTTAATTATTAACAAAAACAGCCATGGTGAAAACATCTCTTTTCTGCACAAGCCAGTTACAACCCTCACTGCTGTTTCTGTTTCTGTTGTGCGTGTGTGTGTGTGTGTGTGTGTGTGTGTGTGTGTGTGTGTGTGTGTGTGTGTGTGTGTGTGTGTGTTCGAGTCAGTTAGTTCAAACTGAACCGGCTGGTTCTGGTCATTAGCAGTACCAGCAGTAAATGATCCACTGAGAGTATAACCTGACCATCAGACCAGCCGTGCCGACTCAGTGGTTGGACGACTGAATGTTTTGCTTGGGTCTCATTTTCAGAAAATGTTTAAAAATCTATTTCTGATGGACAAACCTAAACATGCAGATGTTTATTTCCATGAAAATAACCCACACATGGCTAATAATGGATTTGAGTCAACTTGTTTTTATCCATCCACACATCACACAGCTAACAGCTTCAATAAATATGTGTTGCAATACTCCTTAAAACAGGACAACTCTCTTGTCTTGTCAAACCAACTGCCATAAAATAGAGACTTCTGCGTGTGGCCGGTAACAGCCAAATGGGCCGGTTATGGCTATCAAATGTTTCAAAAAGTCCTGGTGTTAAATTCGCTTTTCCATCATGCTGTTCATACTGTTACATTAGCCCCTTCAGGAGCTGATAAGATAGCTGACAAAGTGTTGGATGGAGCATAGAGTAGCAAGCATTCCCCTCCCCCACCTAGGCAAGGCAAGGCAAGGCAAATTTATTTGTGTTATTGTTTTCACCGTGCTCCGTCTACGGCGAAACACCCTTGGTGGACCCAGCTCGTTTTACCCAGTCAGGCGACCCCCACTTACTTATTACCTTGAATGTAGGATGCATAAAACAGACAAGTATACTTTTAGTTATATTTTATCTACATAAAGACAGAGAAACAGTTACAGTCACACCAGCGCTGATGGGCTCCTGATCGGCAGGCAGCCCCGATTTCTCATCACACATACATAATAAAGGAGTTTAGGTTAACACCCATAAAAGGCCGTACATATCCAAATTGCGTCATCAGTAGATAAACGGTGTCAACTCCGGGACGCTATCAGACAGATGAGTCCCTTCCTCGTTGTCTGGTGTTATCCAAGTGTGGCAGACAGTCCCGGGATAAACAGTTGGTTCCACTTGACCTCGTTGATATCCTAACATTTGTATAGCACAATTCAGTACAGAGACAATGCAAAGTGCTTTACATGATTAAAATACAGGAAAATAAAACAGAATATAAGCAAGTAGGAATAAAATGTAGAAACAAAATAGAACATCAATAAACAGTTGGACTAAAAAAGTTGAACTAATACTGTTTCAGTAGAACAGTTTAACTAGAACAGTCAAAAACAGTCCTAAACAAATGTCTTTTTAATCTTGATTTAAAAGAACTCAGGTTTTCCGATGCTGCGTCTGATGTATTTAGGTGCTAGGCTATTCAGGGATTTATACACTAACAGAAGTATTTTAAAGTCTATTCTCTGAGATACAGGGAGCCAGTGTAAGGACTTTAGAACTGGTGTTATGTGTTCTACTTTCTTAGTCTTAGTGAGGACGCGTGCAGCAGCGTTCTGGATCAGCTGCAGCTGTCTGATCCACTTTTTAGGCAGACCTGTGAAAACACCGTTGCAGTAATCAATTCGACTAAAAATAAACGCATGGATTAGTCTTTCCAGATCCTTTTGACATTAGTCCTTTAATGCTGGAAATGTTCTTCAGGTGATAGAAAGCCGATCTTGTAATTGTCTTTAGATGCTTTTGGAGGTTCAGGTCTCAGTCCATCACTACACCCAGGTTTCGGGCCTGATCAGTGATTTTTTGCTGAAGCGACTGAAGCTGTGTGCTAACCTTTGATCTCTCCTCTATTGGTCCAAATATTATTACTCCTGTTTTGTTTTTATTCAATTGAAGAAAATTGTGGCACATCCAGGCATTGATTTCTTTTAGGCATTTACTCAGTGCCGGAACTGGTTCATAGTCACCTGGTGACATGGTGATGTAAAGCTGTGTGTCATCTGTGTAGTTATGATAGCTGATGTTGTTTTTTATGATATGAGCGAGAGGGAGCATGTAGATGTTGAACAGGAGGGGACCTAGAATGGACCCTTGGGGAACCCCACATGTGATTTTTGTCATTTCTGATGTAAAGTCACCTACTGATACAAAAAAGTCCCTGTCCTTTAAGTAGGATTTAAACCAGTTAAGAGCTGTACTAGAGAGGCTGACCCAGTTCTCCAGGCGTTCTAATAGAATGGAGTGATCGACAGTATCAAATGCTGCACTGAGATCCAATAGTACCAGCACGGTGGTTCTTCCACAGTCAGTATTTATATTGATGTCATTAAACACCTTGATAAGGGCGGTCTCTGTACTGTGGTGAGCACGGAAGCCAGACTGGAAAACGTCAAAGCGGCTGGTCGTTGTTAAGAAGGTGTTTAATTGTTGAAACACAGCTTTTTCAATAATCTTACTGATAAAGGGGAGGTTTGATATGGGCCTGTAGTTCTGGACTAGTAGTTTGTCTAAATTGTTCTTTTTCAGCAGTGGTTTGATAATTGCTGTTTTTAGGGACTGGGGGAAAACACCTGACAGAAGGGACGTGTTTATTATCTGAGTCAACTCAGACGCTATGACAGGCAAAACTTTCTTAAAGAAAGCTGTGGGTAGAACATCAAGGCAGCAGGAGGAGGAACTTAGCTGCTGAATGATCTGCTCTAAGCTTTTGTGGTTTATTTGGCTGAATTGGGACATTTTGTCAGGATAGGTTCCTGCTGGATACAGCTTTGGTTCTGGGGTTGATATGGAAGTACAAGCTGATCTTCTAATTTTTAAGGATTTTCTCAGTAAAGAAGTTGTTATGATATTTTTCGAGGATGAACCCGGACACAGCACGCACACACAGAGCTAGTTCTTAGGAGTGAATTTATTGAAAAGAGTGGAAGATGGATGATGATGGAACCAGAGTCTTTCAACAGACGGAGGTGTAGGGTGCAGAAGCTGGCCGACAGGAGGCGTGTGGAGAGACTGACCGGGAGGAACTCTGAAGCCGAAGACTAGTGACCAGGACGGAACATCTGAGCCGAGGACTTGAGAGCAGAACATCTGAGCCGTGGACTTGAGAGCAGAACATCTGAGCCGTGGACTTGAGAGCAGAACATCTGAGCCGTGGACTTGAGAGCAGAACATCTGAGCCGTGCACTGGAGAGCAGAACATCTGAGCCGTGCACTGGAGAGCAGAACATCTGAGCCGTGCACTGGAGAGCAGAACGTCGGAGTTGTGGACTTGAGACCAGAACGTCGGAGCCGTGGACTTGAGACCAGAACGTCGGAGTCGTGGACTTGAGACCAGAACGGCTCTCCAGGAGTGAGAACTGGAGTGGGAACAGAGCTGAGCTGGATCTAGGCAGAGACTGGAACAAGAACAAAGCTAACGGAAACTCTAATGACTGACTGGAACAAAAAACAAAGTTGAAGTAAGTCTTCTGGCTGACTGTAACAAAAACGGAGCTGACAAGGTTTCTGGCAGAGACGGAGCGGGAGTGAACGCTATGGACCGGCGACGAGAACACAACTGAGGTGAGTTTATAAAGGGAGCTTGACAGGTGACTGGAATAAAGACTAATTAGTGTCCTGACAGGTGTGACCAATAGCAGAGCGAGGGATAGCTGAGTGAACCAAAAAATAACAAAGAAGCCAGACAAAACTTAAACCATGACAGAAGTTAGCAAATTCATTGCAGGCCCTGGTGGAGTGGAGTTCGGAAGTCACGGACACAGGAGGATTTGTTAACCTGTCGACTGTGGCAAATAAGACAAGAGCATTGTTAATGTTTTTCTTAATGATCTCAGAGAAGAAAGATTCTGTTGCATTTTTCAATTGTAAGTTATATCTGTAAAGTCTCTCTTTATAGATGTCATAGTGAACCTGCAGTCTGTTCTTTCTCCATCTGCGTTCAGCTTTTCGACACTCCCTTTTTTCACCTCTAACTGCTGGAGCATTTCTCCAAGGAGATTTCTTCTTCCCGGAAAGAACTTTCACTTTAACTGGAGCAATGCAGTCAATGATGTCTGAGACTTTAGAATGAAAGCTATCTGCTAGCTCATCTACTGAGTTGCAGCCCAAGGTTGAAGTATCAGAGTAAGCTTGAATAAAAGTTTCTGTGGCATTGTCCTTAATGGAGCGTTTTCTTACGATGTCCCTTTGGCTAAATGAGTCACTGGAAATTAAAGGTAACAGAAAAGTGATCGGATAAGGCAACATCAGTTACATTGACCTGAGAAATCTTTAGACCTTTAGTGATGATCAAGTATAAAATATGTCCCTGTTTGTGTGTTGGCTGTTTGACATGCTGAGTTAAACCAAAGTTTCTAAGTGTGTCACACAGTTCTTTTGCACTTCTGTCTTCAGGGTTGTCAACGTGAAAGTTGAAGTCTCCCACAATAATTAAACAGTCATAATCAACACATATCACAAACAGGAGGTCACTAAAATCATTAAAAAAGTTTGATGTGGACATAGGAGGCCTGTAAACATTCAGAAACATAGTTCGTACCGGGCTCTTTACCTGGAGAGCCAAATGTTCAAAAGAGTCGAATTTTCCCAAAAACACCTTTTTACACTTTAGTGAATCATTGAACAATGTTGCCACTCCTCCACCTTTCCTTTGCTGTCTGCTCTCACAAAGACAATTGTAGTTTGGAGGAGTCGACTCCAACATAATATGTACTTCATTAAGTTCACGTAACCATGTTTCTGTTAAAAACATAACATCAAGATTATTGTCAATAATGAAGTCATTAATTAAAGGGATTTTCCTGACAGAGATCTAATGTTTAACTAGAAAAAGCTGTTCCTGCGAAACAGCAGTGAGAATGCTAATCTGCAGAATGATTGAGCAAAACATGCAGAAAACATTGAAATCCGAATTTAAGAATTTGAAAAAAATAAGAATTTGAAGATATTTGAAGAATTTGAAGAAATAGAAGAATTTGAAGGAATTTGAAAAATTTGAAGAAATTTGAAGAATTTGAAATATTTGAAGGAATTTGAAGAATTTTGAAAAATTTGAAAATTTTCAAAAAATTGAAAAATTTAAAAAATTTGAAGAATTTGAAGATTAAGAACAACTAGAAATTTTGTGAAGAAATTTAGCAAGGCGCCTGCCTCGTGGTATCGTCAAAAATACTAACAGCAAGTAACACTGCGAATTTCAGCTTCCTACGGTCTTCACAGCACCCGCAGTGGTCGTCGAAACGTGCCATGTTAAGTCACCGGACCTCCTAGAAGCCTCTGGATAGCAGCGTTGTCATGGAGACTCCCTCACAGCTGTAGCCCTCTATTTGTCTGTAAAGGCAGAACAACCCCGGCTAAGCAGAAGTTGGTAGGACCTTCCTAAAGCTACTTCTGGTTAGCAACATGCTAACCGTTAGCCGCTAGCATGGTTGTGTTCAGTATCACCGGGTGATTGTACTCTGTCAGTTTGGTCCAAATCCTGTACTGGGATGTGCCTCAAATAGGGAGAAAATACGTTGTTTATAACGTTGCCATGGTAACTCAAAATGGCTGGTGGTACAAAAAAATACTTCATGGGATCAACACACATGTTTTGTTATACACACTGTGGGGATTATAAGCTAAAACTCTAAGTCTCCCACACTGGGATTCGATCCCATGACCTCTTGCATTCAAAGCCTGAACTTTCCATCAGAGCTATACTGTAGCTATATATGGGAATGCATTTCTGGGAACATAAGGGCTTTGGTCCCCCCATTGAAAAGCATAGGATGTTTGACACCTCATAGCTTGGAGATGCTTTATGCGACGTAGGCCAAATTTCTTGTGGAGCTTTCTCTTTAAAGGAAGTACAGACTCTGTGAAGCAGAAGTTTGTACGATCTTCTTAGGGCTACTTCCGGTTAGCAACATGCTAACCGTTAGCCGCTAGCATGGTTGTGTTCAGTATCACCGGGTGATTGTACTCTGTCAGTTTGGTCCAAATCCTGTACTGGGAAGTGCCTCAAAAAGGGGTGCCAATACTTTATGTCACCAAACGTGACCAAAGTTCATAGGTCAGATTGGCCTCCTTTAGCAACTCAGCCTCACCACATCTGGGCCCAGAACTCAACATTTGACCAAAATGGTCAGTAGCGCCATTTCCCACAGGTGGGAGGTGCTGTATTGGCCAATTGGGTCGTGTCTGGGCATCATGCCAGGTCTTGTTGGAAGCAAAGGCCCAATAGGAAAGCATGTGAAATCCAAAATGGGATAGAAAAGTGACACATGGCTGAAAGTCACTTGAAAATTTTAAAATGTCAAGAGGAAGTGACTGTGCGAATTTCAGATTCCTACATTAATCACAGCAACTGCAGTGAGTGTCGAAAGTTGCCATTCTATCTCAATGGAGCCTCGTCCTCTGGCTCACAGAGTTCCGTCGTCATGGAAACTCACTCACACACCTGCAGCGGGCCAGTCTACTGAAGAGCAGACACTTTGCGTCAGTCTGCCTATTGGGTTATAATGGAGAACTTTGCCTCAAACAACGCTCCATATCTCCTGATCCGTAAATGGTAGAGACGTAATTTTTTCTGCGTTTATTTCGTAACGGATAGGGGAAGAAGATAAGCTATCGGATTTTGCTGGAAAAAGTTTAATAAAGGCGTAAAAAATTATGAAATAAAGGGACTTTTTAGCGAATTTCAGAAATCCTCTAAAAAGGTTCCCGAACAAATCGCTGTAGCTGAAAAAGTATAAGAGATATCAAAATAATTCTTTCACTGTGAGTATCAGCAGGCTTTTGAGGACTATGGAGCTCATTTTTATGTTTGTACAAAAATCGGTGTAGGCACAGCGACGATGTAAAAAAGTGGATGATGTGGAAGAATGAAGCTCCAAAGCGTTTTCGGGATGTTGCACATTCGCTGCTCCCGAACAAATTGTTCCTGCGGCAAAACCGTAGCAGCTATCGACAAAATTCTTTTTTTATGAGTGCCAGAAGGGTCTGGACATTAATGTGTGAAAGTCTCATGCCTGTACATCAAACAGTTTAGGAGTAGCGACGATGTAGAAAAGTGCCTCATTTGGCGGGATGGAAGTTTGATCCTGTTTAAGCATTTTTCCAAAACGCTACTCCCGAACAAATTGTTCCTGCGGCAAAACTGTAACATTTATCAACAAAATTCCTTTTATATGAGCGCCAGAAGGGTCTGGACATGAATGTGTGAAAAGTCTCATACCTGTACATCAAACGGTTTAAGAGTAGCGACGATGCGAAAACATGTGATGTTTTAGATTTTCAGGTGTCATTTTTGAAAACCGCTCCATAGGAAATGAATGGGGAAGGTTTGGGGTTAGTGTCGCTCTGAGGTGATTTGCGAAAAATCTATAAATCCCACACCAATGATGGTTACATTTCCAGAATCCAGACAAAAATTCCTACGTTTTGATGTATAATTTATGTGGATAGGTTGAAAATTGAGCGAGTGAAAAGAAGTTGTTTGGAGAAGAAGAATTTGTTAAATTTCTAGAGTGCGCACTCTACCAACTGCCACTTGACGACCATAGCAACGCATGTTATTTGCTGAATTTCTTGAAAAGCCAAAATAATTTTAAGGAGGTACTATATGAAAATGGTAAAAGATATGAAAAAGCTGAAGTATATCATAATAGCTGAAAGATATCACTACATTTTAAAAGTTGAATGGCGTTTCTAGCTGAAAGTAGGCTGAAGCAGTAAGCTGTCAAAAAGCTGAAAAATTTGAAGAATTTGAAGGATTCTCCATTCATTTCAATGAGAGCAAAAAACTCACAAAAAGTTGAATATTTTAAATATTATAAAAGTTATAATTACCAAAAGTCATAGCAGTAATGTCCTGAAGGAGCTGAACGTTTTGATACCATAATGGTTGAAATCGGTTGAAAAATGCGGAACGAGTTAGGCGTCGAAAAACGTACGGAATAATAATAATAAAAAGTAAAGAAAAACAGGAAAACAATAAGTGAGAATGCTGAATCAGCATTCTCACTTGATAATAAAAATAAAGAAAAACAGGAAAACAATAAGTGAGAATGCTGTATAGCATTCTCACTTGATAAACCCAGTTTATATGACTTAGTGGTTGATGATGTCTCTATGACAGGTTTCATCTGACAGTTTATGACTTTTAAGTATTTGTTCCTGTTTATCCTTATGTTTTTCTTTTTTCTGCCACGTATCATCACAGATATTCCTTAAACATCTTCTATTCTGTGAACCATGCACCATCAGCTTTGTCCCAAAACAAAGCCCAACCAGTGCCAAAACAAATGATAAGCCCAGTACAGCCTGAACAAGCCAAGATAAAGATGGCCAGAAAGATGACACAGAAAGAGGCTTCGTCACAGCTACAGGAGGATTCATCCCAGATCTCAGCAGGACAAAGAGAGGACCAAAAGCCTCCATCGTCACAAACACCGGTCAAGACTGCACCCGCCTCCCCTTCTTCTCCACAAAGTCCAGAAGTTCCTTTTCTGGAATTTTCTCAGAACATGAACAAAGTATTTAAGATTGGCCTACAGATGACATCCTCTCCACATAGCCATTCTGCTGTGACTAAAGCAGCATTTTCCAAAGGCCTCAGAGGCCCAGATCCTCCTCCTCTACGCATCACAGAACATTCTGGTGCTGAGGACTTCCAGATAACTTCTCTGTGATACAGATCAGACCCTGGCCGCATGTTTATCAGACATGACAGTTTCCAGCATCAGCTTGGGCCTTTTGTCGGAGATTATCCAGGGTCTGTTGCCCCCATCTGGGAGGAGCTTGGGAGGCCTACGGGTGGCCTACAGCGCCGGTTGTTGTCGCTCTTGGGGAGCTACGCGGTGACGGACGTGGGTTACTGACCTGGTAGCAGTGCTGTTGCTGGGTGGGTCCTGGGTGGGTCTGGGGGCCTGGGGTCCCTGGGGTGCGCCGCCCTCGGGCGGGGTCGCCGCGGGGCCTGGGGGGTTCCGGTTCCGGGGGGTGTGCCGCTTGGGGTCTGGGCCGGCGTGCGCCCGGGTGTCTGCCCCTGCACTGGGCCTCTGGTGCGCTGGGGGGCCTCGGGGCCTATTGAGCTGGTAGGGGGGCATGGTCATTAACATCTCAGGGCAGATGCTCTTCCCTTTCTTTGGGTTGGCACTCTGCTAGTGGGGGGAGGGGAGGGAGGGGGAGTAGTGACTTACCCAGCCTGGATGTCTACTGTGGAATGTATGGCGAGATGTTTGAATGTTAGTGTCAGGGAGGGGTTAAGTCTAGGGTGGGGGGGGGGGGGGGTGGACATTCTGATGGGCTTGTGTCCGGCCCCCTGTCCCGGTCCTGGTCCGTGTGGTCTCCCGGTGCGGGTTTCGCCTGGGGGTGGGGTTTGGGATGGCTTGTGCGGGCTGGCTGGCCAGGGTCCCCCCATCTTATTAATTTATTTTTATTTATTTATATATATATACAGGACTGTCTCAGAAAATTAGAATATTGTGATAAAGTTCTTTATTTTCTGTAATGCAATTAAAAAACATGAAATGTCATACATTCTGGATTCATTACAAATCAACTGAAATATCGCAAGCCTTTTATTGTTTTAATATCGCTGATTATGGCGTACAGCTGAAGAAAACTCAAAAATCCTATCTCAAAAATATTAGAATATTTCCTCAGACCAAGTAAAAAAAATGATAACAGCAAAACATAATCAAACATTTGAAAATGTCCATTAATGCACTCAGTACTTGGTTGGGAATCCTTTTGCACAGATTACTGCATCAATGCGGTGTGGCATGGAGGCAATCAGTCTGTGGCATTGCTGAGGTGTTATGGATGCCCAGGATGCTTCAATAGTGGCCTTTAGCTCATTTGCATTGTTGGGTCTGGTGTCTTTCAGCTTCTTCTTCACAATACCCCACAAATTCTCGATGGGGTTCAGGTCAGGGGAATTGGCAGGCCAATCAAGGACAGTAATGCCATGGTCAGTACACCAGTTACTGGTGGTTTTGGCACTGTGGGCAGGTGCCAGATCTTGGTTGTGCAGCGTTTCCTGCCACATTTCCCCCTTCCAACACACTTTTTGTGAATGTGCTTTGAAACTGCACTCTGTGAACAGCCTGCTCTTTGAGAAATTTCTTTTTGTGTCTTACCCTCCTGATGGAGGGTGTCAATGATGGTCTTCTGGACAGAAGTCAGATCAGCAGTCTTCCCCATACTTGTGATTTAGTTTACTGAACCAAGCTGAATGTTTTTCAAGGCTCAGGAAACCCTTGCAGGTGTTTCGAGTTAATTAGACGATTCAAGTGATTAGTTGAATAGCCTACTAGTATACTTTTTCACGATATTCTAATTTTCTGAGACAGTCCTGTATATATTATTATTATTATTTTTTTTTATTATTTATTTATTTTGGGGGGGGGGGTTAAAGCCAGTAGGCTTGGTGGGTGGGCTGGGGGAGGTGGAGGTGTTGGTCATGGTGGGTGGTTGGCTGGCGGGCCCTGCGGCCTCTCCCCGGCCCCCGGGCTATGGTGGTGCCGCTGGAGGGGCCCCTTTCTCCGGGTGGGGCTTTCAGGGAGCGGGGGTGCCTATTGGAGTCAGTAGGGGAGCTGGCTCCCTGGGTTGGCTCCCCAGTCATTTGCTCCCCATCCCCAGACTCCTCCATCTCCCTGCTCCATCACGCCGCCACACATGTAGGTCCTTGGGGAGGGGGCGTTACTGGAGGTTGCCACTTTCTGGTGACGTCCCTCTCCCCAATTTTATCATGCATTTTAGACACTTTCACTTCAAACATTTTCACAACGCACATTCATGTAAGCCAAGATATGGGGGGGTGGGGGGAAGACATCTGGGGGGGGCTTATGTTGTGTGAGCCTCTCTTCGGACGGCTCCCTTCACCCCCTCTCGCATTTAGACATTGAGGGTTCTGGGTAGTTGCTTGGAGAGGGGGCGCTGGCACCAGCTTCCTTCCGGAGGGGGGGTGGGCTGTGCCGTGCACCCTCTTCGGCACTCCCAGTTTTTAAACGCACTTGAGAACAACATGCAACAACACAACATCTGAGCGGGCGTGGGGAGGATCGGGGTCTTCTGCACACCCCCGTTCTCCGATGGCGGCAAGGAGTCTGGGGCTTGGAGCAGGTGCGGGCCACTGTGTCCGGGGTCTTGGCGGGGGGCTGCAACGGGTAGTCAGCAGCTTGCCAGGTCTGAGGCTGACGCCTCCGCTCCCCCCAGGAGGGGCGGGGGGCAGGGGTGGCTAGGGTAAGGTGGGGGAGGGAGGGGGTTTATTAGGTATTTAGGGGGGTGAGGGGGGGGTTCTGGCTGGGTTGCTCGTACATGTTGGCCCGCCCTCTTTGGGGGGCCCGGTCTGGGGGGCGTCTGGTCTGGGGGCGGGGCCGGGGGTCGGGCACAAGCAGTCGTATAGTCGATTTGGGGTGACCCCCCCCCTCTGGTCAGTGTTGGATGCAAGTGTTATGTGGGAATGTGTGTACGGCGTCTTTTTTTTTTTTTTTTTTAATCTTTAAGTGGTGAGTGGGGCACAAGGGAGGGATGGTGTGAATGAGTTTTCCTTTTTTTTTCCCCCAGGTATGGGTGTGATCCGCTCCCTCTCCCAAGAACATCTCTCCGAAGAACATCTCAAGTCTCCGCTAGTCTCCGTCCTGCCCTCCTCCGCTGCGCTGGCGGACGCCTTGGCCCTCTGGCGCATTGACGGTCCTCGGGTTTGGGGCGGGTTCCCGGGTGGGCGCCGGCCCATTCCCGGGGGCGGCTTCGCTGGGCCTGGCCCCCCGGGGGACGGTCGAGGCCCCTGCCGCAGGGGCGGGGCGCCCCTGGGGCCTCTGGCCCCCAGGGCCCATGGCCAGGACCTCTTCAGCGCGGCTGGCTGCCGGCGGAGCCCACGGGCTCGTCCCCGTGGCTCTTGGGGGCGTCGGCATTGCGGTGGCTGGGGGATGTCCTCGGGGTCGTCTCTCCTCTTTCCTTGGGGGGGGGATTGCAGATTGCAGATTTCCTGTGGTGGCCCCTCTCGGGCGCACTGCTTTGGGGGCCCCTTTGGGAGTCCGGGGTTATGGGTCCCCTGACCCCTGCCTCTGTGCTCGGGGAAGGCGGGTCTTTGGTTCTCCACAACCACTATCGAGCTATTTCCTTCTGTATAATTTTCACCTAAACTAGTGCACTCTCACAAACTCCCACAGGTGCTGGGTCCCAGGTATTAAATGTTCACTTATATACAGAGAGCCGATAATTTATTTATTTATTTTCTTTCACTTTCTTTTTTAAGGTTACACATGTCAGCTTAAATAATAATACATTTAGCAATGGTATCAAGGTGTTACTCGATTGTATCTGTTGCTTTATGTCCGTTTGTTGTGCTGTTCTTTTTGCGTCTCTTTCCAGGTGATGGAGCAGACAGAGGACGTTTTATCATTCTCTTCCTTTTATCTCTTCTTTCTTTCACCTCTTCTCTTTCTTTTTTTTCTCTTCTTGTTCTTCCTTTACTCTCCCACTTTCCCATTGTAGTGTCCATATAATTTGAAATTCTCCCTGCAGGAATCACAATAAAGCTATTTACATGCACAAATCAAGCGGAGCATTATGGCGAAAGCTGTTTGCTCCACTTGTGAAAGCAAAATCTGTCGAGCTCTATTTGGCATTAAGACATCAATTCTTATTGCCACATTGCTAGACAGGACACTGGGGGGAAAAAACAAAAAAAAAAACCTGATAATTCCGTTACAGCAATTATTCTTCTTAATAAAACACTGGAAAACACTACTCAATCGAACATGAAAAGAAACAAATGAAAATAAAGTCAATCAAAATGGATCAATTGAGAGGTAGCAATGTATAATCAATTCACAGTTTGTTAGGAATCTTATTGTCATCAACATTAACATCACTATCAACATGTCAGCCCTTTGAGGTAACAGCATTGAAAGAACATCGGGTAAATAGCTCTGAGGTAGCAAAACTGGTGTACCAAAAAAGACCTGAAGCTAAGATGGGGAACGCTTCTGGCAAAACTAGCCGCTAGCAATGTTCATGCACGGTTAGCTTCTAACTTGTTCTTGCACAGCTTCAAGGTATCACTCGGCTAACGGTAGCTAAAATCACTTATAATGTATGCATACATTGGAAATATTTAGTACAGTTAAAGAAACTCCCTTTGGAGTACTTAAGCATTAAAACTATTCCTAATAGGTTCTGCCCAGGCACAAAATACCAAAAAAGGGAATTCAAAAGAAAATTCTTTTACTTGGTGTTGCTCCAGCAAGGAGGTTGATTAGGAAACACCACGTACCCTGGGCGCTTCTCCGACGATTTGTTTGGCCAAAACAAAACGAGCGGATCTCGTCGATCTCTGGAAGATAATGGAGCTTCCAGTTGGATCAAACATGAATTAACGTTAATTTTAAAGTCAAGACCTCCCAGATTGGGTGCAGGGGAAAGGTGATTCAGCAAAGCGTGGAGCAGTTGGGAATTGAATCACTTGCCATGTGGGGGGCCCAACGTGAGAGACAGCTGAAGGTCTTCTCAACAAGGCAAACTGCCAGAAAAGAAGAACCAGAATGGGCCGCCTTCACCTTTTATAGTCGGTCTCCATGGTGACCAGATAAGGTTTCCATCAGGGCGGCCGGATCAACAGTGTTGTATGCTGGGAGTTGTAGTTTGTCATGTCATAATGGCATAACATTAGTAATCCGATGAAATTCACAGTACAGCTCAGGAGAATTACCAAAAAAAGGATCATATGAAAAAAATTCAATTCAATTCAATTTTATTTATATAGCGCCAATTTATGAAACATGTCATCTCAAGGCACTTTACAAAGTTAAGTTCAATCATATTATACAGATTGGGTCAGATTATACAGATTGGTCAAAAATGATTGCATCAAAGTCCCGACAAGCAGCATTCACTCCTGGAGAAGCGTAGAGCCACAGGGAGAGTCGTCTGCATTGTACATGGCTTTGCTGCAATCCATCATACTGAGCAAGCATGAAGCGACAGTGGAAAGAAAAAACACCCGTTAGCGGGAAGGAAAAACCTCTAGCAGAACCGGGAAGAACTGCATACTTGACAAATTCTAAATTTAATATAGCTGTACTTACCTGTGACTCATTGAAGAGTGCTGGCCATCTCTCCTTAAGCTCTGATACAGGAGAAGTGGTGATGATCTATTCATGCCGGCAAAAAAAGGTGCACATCATGTGCTGATGAATAAGATGTTTCTTTCAAATGTCTTCTGGAACTCCTCATCTCCAGCCTCCTGGTATTCAGAGACTCCCTTGTTTCTCCAGAAGGATACCCGTGAAGGAAGTTGACCTCACCTCTCCTGGGTCTTTTAGTTTTGAACCTTGTTGCAGCTCCTTCTGGGTTTGTTCTGCTGCGTTTTCGAGAATTTACAGCTAATCTTTGATGCCAGCTTTAGGCAATTTCTTTTTTTGGTTTTCTATTTTCTGCCGCAGACTATTCTGTCAACCTTCCCACCTAGTGTCAGAATGTTTCTCCTTTAAACAGGGATGTTTTCCAACTAAAGCTTCTGCAGGCTTGCCAATTTGTGTGCTATTAAGATATGTCTTCAGTCTATAGATTTCTTCCCCCATTTTGTCGAGAATGTTGTTTTTGATCTCTAGAGAGTCGAATTACTTTCCCTTCTTTCTCAAATGCTCTTACCTTCCCTTAGAACATCTTCCACCTCATAAGAAAATGTTAGAACAGTAAAAACCTCTGGCAACTGGCTACTATGCTCGGGTGAATTTGTGGCATTAGTGATATCACTCAGAATGAATGTCTCATCAGTGCTGATTGAAATCTGGTCCAGCTCAACTAACCTGTCCACTTTAACAGATGCTGTGCCAGGAAGGTGTTGTATTTTACCCAAATTACACAAAGCGTTATCAAAATCTGGATCATGAAACTTAAGCCAAAAGTCAAAAGTCAACTTTAAACTAGACTTGATCTCATCTATGATGGCTTGTACACTGATTGGCCGAGATGGTAGAATAAAACTTTCTGCATCGTCAGTGTCAAGGATGATCCATAGCTTCAAGCTCTCTGTTGCCTCCATCTGCACAAACACTGCCTCCAAAGTTTGGGCCATTTATGGTTACTTTTTTTGTTCCATATACAGTGTCACTGTCAGCAATGGCTGAGATAAATTATTGTGTATCTGCATCCAAAATGTAAAAAGATTCCATTTTGGATGTCAGCACAGGTGGTTTGAAAAACTTTGATGACGACAAATAAAACGGCATCATGCTTTGATGTCGTTCTGCCAAAGTTTTTAACACATTTTTGTAGTTGTGAGTGTCAGGAATAATTTTTTTGAAAACTTTATGTTCTCCTTCAAATCTCATTGTCCAAAGATGGACTAATGGACCAAAGCACTTTATTAAGTGCAGGTAATCCTGGATGTAATGATGCTTTGGCTTCAATCGAACATTCAGAAACACTTCCTCGGAGAGTTGTCGTAAAGAATTTTACAAGCCATGTACAGAATGGTCTCTTTATTAAAAGTGTGACACATGGCAAGCTGAACAACATGTTTTAAACCTATTAGCACTTCACAAAATGTGTCTCTTTCGGGGACTTTTGAGCCAATGAGAAGAGGCAACAGTCTAAGCAAGGCATGATTTTCCTGTCGGTTCCCACCAATTGTCCCACAACAGGCAACATTTGTGGGTATTGGATGAGGGCGATCCACTTAGTTGGTATGGAAAATACAACATTGCTCTGTTTAAGTCTTCTAAGATAAAATATTTCTTAGCAATTAAACCTTTTAATCAATGCGCAGGTCGTGAAGTAGGTCAGGTGGGAAGCCTGTGACAGGATGGAAGAATAAGAAATTATCAGAAAGGACACAACTGTCTTACACCATAATTTTCCTCACTGCCACCACTCTGAAGCTCTTGCACAAGATTATCATGAACATCTTTTGTTCTCATCCTTTAATCCCCTGTAATAGCATTTACTGTTTGCATTTCTGTATGCGTGTGTTGAAGCTGTCTTCTTTCCCAGGTCCGTTGAGTCATGTGCAGGACTTAGTCTAAGAGTGCAATAAAACTCAGCCAAGAAACAGAATTGAAGTTTCACCTTTGCAAAGGGAGAGAAGTTGCACCAGCCAACACCTGCGAGCAAACAACTCTGCCGTCTTCCTTGTGCAGGCTTCTTTTATTAACTTCAAAGGGGAGGGTCTCACAGAGTTACATGAGCAAATGACACACCGTTACATGAGCGAATGACACACACTGTTGCCCAATCAGTTCTACACCTTAACAATACTTCTACCCTATATGGGGTTGCTTCTATGGCTGCCCACTGCACTGGTTCTTCCGGTCATTGCTTGCAGGCCGCTACACTACACTGGTTCTTCTGGTCATCGCCTGCAAGCCGCTGACCACAACCCCGAACCTTGTGCTACCAACAAAAGGTTGTGCAAGACAGAAACCCATCTTGCAAATTCCAAGACTGTCTTGCAAATTCCAAGAATTCCAAATTCTCTTACCAACAGACCCGGTTTTGAAGCTTTCTGCCAGCTATCTTAAGAGCATATTAAAACATATAAACACATGTTAAACCTTCATAAAAGTGTAAGAAACGGATCAAAGTTAATACATTCCACAATTCCCCCTTTTGAACTCTTTTAAGAGTTCACCCATAAACTATTGCAGTAGAAAACCCTGAATTTGCTGGTTTGTTATGACACATTTGGTAAATACTTATTTGTCTTGTAACGGCAATAAGCAGTAAAAGAAAAAAACACACATTTTCCAAAAAACAGTAATACTTCAAATTAACTCTTATACATGCATCAGCTCAAACCCAGTGTCCTCGTTCTCCTCCTCAGGTGCTGTAACTAACAAAGGCATCATGACTCTGGGGTCCTGTTTCTCAATGGTGGAGGAGATGAGGCGGACTGCCAATGAGCAGATACATGAAATATAACAACAACCACGTGTAATCAATATTGCTATAAATACTGATGTCTTCTGGAATGGGAGAGGGACTCAACCACCCCGGTGTGAGGGAGACTCCCAACACCTCCGCCTCTTCCTCTGCCTTGAGTTGAGTCGATTCTTCTAGCTTCTTTCTTCAGCTCTGAGGGTAGACTGCCTCAGAGCTTTCACCTCCTCCCGGGGATTATTCTGCCCCTAGTGGGATGGTAGGTGTGGAAGTTGTATTTCCCTCTCCTTGTGTGTTCCTCAGGTCCTCCTGGACCTGGGCCAAAGAGCATTGAGGCGCCTCTGCAGCTGCGCACTGACTCCAATGATACCAGGTGTCGCCTTTGCCTTTAAGCCTGACTGCGTGTGATGTTCTTTCCACGACTTGGTATGGACCGGTCCACCTTGGTTCTGACCACTTTCTTTTGATGACTTTGAGGAGCACCCACTCTGGTTCTGCACTGGTTTCGCTGCTCTCCCCTTCCACCACGTTTGGGACCTGTTTGAAAGCTGAAACAAGACTGTGGAGAGCACTGTAATAACCACGACGGGACATTGATGTTTCATTCATTGGTTGGCATGGTAACCTAGTGTGGGGTCCTGGAAAAGGTCTTCCTGTGTGTAACTCATGTGGTGTCAGTCCCCATCTCTGAATTACAGAACTTCTGACTGACATTAATGCTAATGGTAAAGCGTCAACCCAATCCATTTTTGTCTGTGCACAGATTTTTGCCAATTTGTTTTTGAGCGTTTGATTCATTCTTTCCACTTTTCCCTTTGATTGAGGGTGATAAACTGTGCCGAAAGAGTGTTTCAACCCCAACACGTGTTCAACTTCCTCTAGCTCTTGATTTTTGAAATGTGTGCCATTGTCTGAGCTTATTTTTATGGAAAAACCATGTCTTGGAATGTAATGATTGATTAAACATTTTACCACAGTTTTGCTGTCTTCCTTCCTGGTTGGCCATGCTTCTGGCCATCCAGTGAATGCATCCACACACACCAGTAGATACCTGTATCCCTTTGCTCTTTCCACCATGTCTGTGTAATCAATAATGATTTCTTTCCCTGCTACTGGTTCTACTGGAAACTTCCCTGGTTCTGGTTTCAATGTTGGCCTCACGTTGTATTGTCTGCACATTTCACAGGAGCTTATCCAGTGTGCAACCATCTGTTTCAGGAAGAGGTGCCACCAATTTTCTAGATGTTTTATCATCTGGCCCACACCTGCGTACCCTACACCATGTGCTTCTTCCAGGGCAGATGTTGTTATGCCTGGAGGTAAAATGGGACGCCCGTCTGGACTTCTCCGAAGACCCTGTTGGTCCTTGGTTCCCCCCCTAGCTTTCCACATTGTTTTTTCCTCTGGGGATGCCCCCTTTTGTAATCTGATTGTTTCTTCCAGACTGGGCTCTGGTTCTCATTCATGTTCTGCGCAGACCACCATGAGCCTGAGTTGATATCCTGCACACTGTTTGGCTGCCTGGTCTGCTGCCTAGTTGCCTCTGGCGACCTGAGTGTCACTGCTGTCATGTCCTTTGCACTTTATGACTGCCACCTGTTCTGGGAGGAGCAGAGCTTCTGCTAGATCTTTCATTTCCTGTTCATGTTTTATGGGCTTCTGTCCTGCTGTTTTGAAACCTGTTCTTATCCACTGTTTCATTTTCACATGCACTGCACCTGTAGCATAAGCGGAGTCTGTGTAAATGTTCACCTTCTGCCCTTCTCCCAATCTCAGTGCTGCTGTTACTGCCAACACCTCTGCCCTCTGAGCCGACTGTGCCCCTGTCAGCCTTTCTGCCTGTCTAGTAGGGCTGGACAATATAGAAAAAAAGTTTATCGATAAAAAAATGCATATTGATCGATATCGATAATTATTGAAAATATTTAAAACCATATTTTATGTGCAGCTCTGCCTGGACATTTTATGATATTGCTAAATTATTTAATTTTAATAAAGAACACAAACACAGAATTCCAATTAAATCTTTATTTAACCAACTTTTTTAACCATAACAGAATTTTTTTAAGGAAAAATAACTTAAGAGACCTGAGTTATGTTATTAAATAATGACAAAGAATAAAGTGACCAGTAAAATTACCAAAATAAATATATCAAATAAATAAATAAAATAGCCTATTTAGGTTGGAATAGTACACTAGTTACTCCTCAGGGTCCATTCTATTTCTAGTCAATTGAGAGGCTGACGCAGGGCTGAGGTCTGAGGTTGTGGCGTGGGAAGACACAGATTGCAGCTCATTTTGCACTGCTTCCTGGCACTCGTTGCACAATTTAGGGAGCGCTGTTAGAGAAACACTTGCGTCCCGGAACTTTATATCGCGGATCAAGAGTGGCAAGTAATTGTTTGAAGCCAGGTTTTTCAGCTGCAGACGTATCAATCACTATGAAGCACGTTACTGCATGCGTGATATCCTTACGCCGCTTGGACGCTTTTTCATTTTATCACAAAGAAGGGAGCCCAGTTTAGCTGCTATACCTGCTTTACTTTGGAAGAAGTTCCAGAAGATTCCTAAGAAGACCCGCAGCAGCGCGGGGCTGAATGGGCTCGCGCTGCTGCACGTGTGAGCTGTGTCGCGCGGGGCTGCACAGCTCGCGCTGCTGCGGGTGTCAGCGGCTTATGTGATGAAACAAGTTGGTTGTCTAGTGCACTCATGATGTCTTTTTTCCATGTTGTCTAGCATCACGCTGACGTATATTAGTACAGTCCGTACTCCCCCTTTTTTTTGGAACAGCACACCATTTGCTGTGTGTGCTGTTACAGAAACATCCAGGTAAAATGGCGCTTGATAGTCTGGGTTTGCAAGGTGAGCTGCTGTTGCCAGTCTGTTTTTCAATTCTGTAAATGTCACGAGTGGAGCAGAAGGACCCAGAATTCAACCAGACAGAGGGTGCTTTGTTTTGTTTATTCAAACGGAAAAGACAGCTGCGCGCTGTGGGACTGTCCTCAGCGTCCATGACCGGGAGGTCTGGAGAGAGGAACAGCAGGTGAGTTATTTTGCCAACAGTTCGGGGCTGATGTGTAGGCGACCGTGGGTAGGCGGACCCGCCGGAGATGGTTGTTCAGATCGGGGAAGAAGCCTTTGACAGGCTTGGCAGCCACTGGTTGCTCGAGGGGCGAGCCGATGTTCGGATCCGTTAGGGATCGCGGGCAGAGGGTTCAGAGGGGATGTCCAGTTCTCGTGTTTCGATGTCCAGTCCAGGGTCAGATCCAGGTCAGAGGTCCGGGGAAGGTCCGAGGGGAAATCCAAGGCGAAGTCGAGGTCCGGTTACAAGTCGGTACACAGATAGGCTAGGCAAAACAGGCAGGGGTCAGGCAGGCTCAGAAAACGGGAAAACAGATCGGGTCAGGAAACAGGCAATCAGGTTCTCAAGAAATAACGCTGGATTACTCTAAGCAAGTGGCTCCAAAAAATCTGGCACTCGTCTCTGGTTTGGAAGGAGATTATATAGTGACAGGAACAGGTGAATGAGATGAGTGGTGATGAGAGAAAGGCGGAGCTATCCAGGTGTGTTGGGTGATGAATCAAACCAGCGCGAGTGCCACGATCATGACAGTAAAAGCTGATTCAGCTTCTGGAGTCCATGTCAATTGAGCTTTGAGGTTTCTCATCCCCTGCTGTTTAACCATAGCCCTCAAAGGTTCTGTGAGCTGTGTACCCTGGGACATATGTTCTGCTATAGCCTGTTAGACCAAGAAATGAAAGCATTTCCTTCACGGTCACTGGCTGTGGATGAGACAAGACTGCCGACTTGTGGGCAGGAGACATGTCAGTCCCCTGTTGAGACACCACTGCCCAGAAACTCAACCTGTCTTCTGCACAATTGCGATTTGTTTTTGCTGACTTTAAAGCCCTTCTTTGCTAAATGTAAGAGAACTGCCCCAGTTGACTCCAAACACTCATCAACTGAGGAGGCTGCAATAAGAAGGTCATCTACATACTGAATCAGAGTGGATGCTGATGGTAATGGGCAGTCTGCCAAAACTTCTTTTAGTACCTGATTAAAAATACCAGGAGAAAGTGCAAATCCCTGTGGCAAACGGGTGTAGCGATAACGGACACCTCTAAAGGTGAAAGAGAAAATGTCCCTACACTCTTCTGCTAATGGTAGACGGAAAAATGCGTTTGCTAAATCAATGCAGGTAAACCAGCAATGGTCAGGATTCAGATTAGTAAGTGCAACATACAGGTTAGGTACTGGTACAGTAGGGGTTACCAAAATGTCATTAATTGCCCTTAAATCATGTGCCATGCGCCATTTACCTGTACCGCGTTTCTCAACAGGTAGGATAGGTGTGTTCCAGTCCTGTGAATGCAAGCACTCCAGCACTCCAGAATCTCAAAGACCCTGAATTGTGTCTGTGATGCCCTCCTCTGCTTGTGGTTTATGTGGATACTGATGCACCCACACAGGAGGGGTCTGGATAAGATCAAATGTTATTGGTGGACATGCAATGAGTCCCACATCCCTTTAGCGGCAGCACTAATCCGCTAAAGGGTGATCTGTTTTTTCACCCCCATGATGTCTTTCCAACTGCACATGTTCCAACAGACCTGTGTCAGTTGTCTGGCAGGAAATGCGGTATGTTTTGGTCGATGGTGAATAAGACACCTGTGGAATGTGGGTCTGCTGATAATCAGTTTGAGCCAGGGAGCGTTTTAGCACCCCTCCCAGTTCTTTGGCCTGATGGCCTGGATGCAATGCTAGTGAAACATGCGGTGCCCCGTCTGCACTCATTTGGAACCATGGGAACTGTTCCTATGTAAGCAGCACCTGCGCTACAATGCCGTCTGGTGCTACATAAATGTTTTGGGAGGTGATGGTCCAATTTTCACCTTCTAACTCAGATGCAAAACAGTCCTGATACCATTCACAATTGTTGCGATCATAAAATAGAGTAACATGCGGGGGACCAGGGGGAGGAACATAGGGAGTCAAGGAGGTGATCCAGGGTTTCCACTGTTGGAAAACCGACAGTATGCCCAGATGTGCAGTTATTTCAGGATGGAGGAGAACCCAGTAAATGTCCGCTAATTGCTCCTGCAAAGGACCAATCAGGTATTGTCCATGAGAAAATGTGCAGCCCAGCCCAGTAAGTGAGTTCCATCAGGCAGCAGGACCTGTAGGCCTTAAGGTCCGCACAAAATAGTTGCTCCCACCTTAATGAGAAGATCCCTTCCCAATAGGTTCACAGGTGTGTTGGGGGAAACCAGTAGACGGTGGTCAACCAGTTGATTGCCCAGCTGTATTTTTAATGCCTTGGTGGTCCCTTCTGGAATCCCCTACCTCTAGATCCCCCTCGTCCCCCAAACCTCCCTCCAGAACTCTGAATTGGATTAGGAGCTGGGCCCCACTGTGGTGGGTTTACAGCTGCTGCTGGCCCTGCTGCAAAGGGAGGAACAGGTGCTGATTGGGGCACCGGAGCTTCATACAGGATTTTGTTTGTTTGTTCTTTCTTCTTTTCTCCCGCCTTTTGTTTAGCTTCGGCCAATTGTATTTTAAGTAATTGAGTCTGTAAATCCTTCAACTGATCTTCAACCTTTTCTCTGGGTGTCTCTTACTTTAGTGAGATGATGAATTAAATGGCGTTCCCACACCACAGGGTCTGCACCCACCATGTCTGGATTATCATCCATGGCTGTTTTCACTGAGGGAGGTACTCCCTTCAGAACTGCATCCCTGTACCAGTCCCTTTGGGGCCCAACCCTATCTGGGTTGGTCCCTGTGTGAGTTTGCCGCTTGGCTTTGCAGCCCTCCAGATATTCTTTGGGATTTTTGCCCGAATCCCAATCAAATTGAGGAATGGTGTTACCCCTGGTTACTGGGTATATTTCTCTAAGGGCAAAACCAATTTCAGTAGAGTGTGGGGTAAACAGATCATCGTCAGGAAGGCTCATAATGCCTGCCACCTGCTCCACCTCTCTGTTCACATGAGGTCTCATGCATCTTCCTGCTACGGCCCTGTAATCACCCAAAGCCAGTGTATTACCTGCGGTTAGCGTCTCTAGAACCTGCAGCCATGGTGCTGCCCTGTCTACAATTGGTGGTAATTTATCACATAGTGCAGACAAATCTCCCAGGCTAAAAGGTTTGTATTTATGTCCCCTTCCTCCTGGCTGCTGTAGTAGGGGCATTTGCTAATTCATTTCTTTTCTGGGTCTTAAGTCATATCCGCGTGGTGGTTGCTGCTCGGAACCCCCTATTTCTGGTGCAATCATTCTGCTACCCATGTGCACCTGCTCATGCTCCTCAGGGAGGGATGGGGGTGAGGGAGACAGTATTGGTCTGTACTCTGTTGGAGTGCTGCTAGCAGCACTGCTCTGTCTACCCAAATCAGTCAGACAAATACTCATAGATTTCTGATTTATATCTGTTTTATTCTGATCTTCCAATTTTACATTATCTGGTACCCAAATCCTTGTTACTGACATTTTGACCGTCCTTTGAGTCCCTGCAAGGGGACCCTGTGGCTGCCTGTGTTGCTGTTCAGCAGCTGGACTGCAAGGACTGTAAAGATAACGTGTCTGAGGCAGGCGACTGCGCAGGGTCAGACACCACCACTTGTCCCCCTGTTACACTTAACACTGGGTACAAACTGTTACCTGGTCTGGGCGCTGTTGACTGAGACGGAGGCGGGGGAGCATAGGGTGGAGGTTTTTCTGCACAAACTCTTGTCTTTTCTTTCTTATTTTCTGACATTAAATGACTTTCACTCTGCCACCAAATCCCCATCTGACACAATTCTGTCTGTTTTTTACCTGCCTCTTCTTTCACATATCTCCATTTCCCTTTCGACATCCAACCACTTTCCTTGCTCTTTCTCTCAGCCAACTTTCTCCTTTTTGCATTCCCTAGCTTTATCCCAAAAATACTTACCCAAATTTCCGCACCACTGGTCGTCCTTTCCATCTCTCTCCAATTCTTTCACCACCTGTGTTTGCACTTTCTTTACGATCTTTTCTCCTTCCTTTTTACCCTGAGCTGTTTCAATCACCTGCCGCAATACCTCCAACTGTTCTGCTGCTGATTTCCACAAAATATCGGGTCCCCACCCATCATCATGAGTCTCCCTATCAAATTCACCCTCCATTATGAAATCTGTATATATTGTTCACTTATAATATATCACTACACAATGTTGTGTTGCCTGAAAACCCGCAATGGGAATCGCTCGCTCTTGGCGTCTTCCCCAGTCACACTCTCAACATTCACACTGTTTTCTGCTAAATTAGCCCGGCCTTGCAGGTTGTGTGTGTCCAGCTCACGGTTTATTCCGGTCTTCCTGTTTCTACGTCAGGTCACGGTTTCTTATAAAAAGATTCCTTGAACTCACAGGACTTATTCTTGTTGTGTTATCCCGCACAACTTATTATTTTCTACTCTGTTCTTAGTTCTGTCATTTTATGTCAGAACTCTACACGTCTGTAATCGGAGTTTCACAGAGTCACCCTCCGTTAGATCTCCGCATTCATAAAATGTGTATTTTGCCTGGTCTTGCTCGCAATGTAGAATTCGAGGTTTCTCAGGTCCTCGGGCCTCTAACCCAGCAAAATACGATTCCCCGTCGAGAACTCGCAGTGAGCCGCCACACTCAAGAATCCCTTTAGATGTCTTGAACTCACAGGACTTACTCTATTCTTAGTTCTGTTATTTTATGTCAGAACTATTTGCCTGGTCTCGTTCTCAATCTTTTTTTCAAAATTCTCAATACATCTCTGAACCACGCTTATTCAAAACTGCTCCAAGGCACTCCAAAGAAATAATTTAACAGACTTGGTCTACAAGGACTTGGGACACATTATAATTTAGCCTATATTTCTCTAAGCCGAAAATGCAGATTCGATAAAACAGGTTCTGCTTACCTTTTTTATTGTGGCTAGCCTGTGTCCCCCGTCCGTTCGTCCCAGTCCGATGTCCAATTCAGCCTGTCACCCTGAATCCCGGACGAGCTCCCAAATTGTTGAAGCTGTCTGCCTCCCCGGGTCCGTTGAGTCATGTGCAGGACTTAGTCTAAGAGTGCAATAAAACTCAGCCAAGAAACAGAATTGAAGTTTCACCTTTGCAAAGGGAGAGAAGTTGCACCAGCCAACACCTACGAGCAAACAACTCTGCCGTCTTCCTTGTGCAGGCTTCTTTTATTAACTTCAAAGGGGAGGGTCTCACAGAGTTACATGAGCGAATGACACACCGTTACATGAGCGAATGACACACACTGTTGCCCAATCAGTTCTACACCTTAACAATACTTCTACCCTATATGGGGTTGCTTCTATGGCTGCCCACTGCACTGGTTCTTCCGGTCATCGCCTGCAAGCCGCTGACCACAACCCCAATCCTTGTGCTACCAACAAAAGGTTGTGCAAGACAGAAACCCATCTTGCAAATTCCAAGACTGTCTTGCAAATTCCAAGAATTCCAAATTCTCTTACCAACAGACCCGGTTTTGAAGCTTTCTGCCAGCTATCTTAAAAGCATATTAAAACATATAAACACATGTTAAACCTTCATAAAAGTGTAAGAAACGGATCAAAGTTAATACATTCCACAATTCCCCCTTTTGAACTCTTTTAAGAGTTCACCCATAAACTATTGCAGTAGAAAACCCTGAATTTGCTGGTTTGTTATGACACATTTGGTAAATACTTATTTGTCTTGTAACGGCAATAAGCAGTAAAAGAAAAAACACACATTTTCCCAAAAAGAGTAATACTTCAAATTAACTCTTATACATGCATTAGCTCAAACCCAGTGTCCTCGTTCTCCTCCTCAGGTGCTGTGACTAACAAAGGCATCATGACTCTGGGGTCCTGTTTCTCAATGGTGGAGGAGATGAGGCGGACTGCCAATGACCAGATACATGAAATATAACAACAACAACATGTAATCAATATTGCTATAAATACTGATGTCTTCTGGAATGGGAGAGGGACTCAACCACCCTGGTGTGAGGGAGACTCCCAACATCTCCGCCTCTTCCTCTGCCTTGAGTTGAGTCGATTCTTCTAGCTTCTTTCTTCAGCTCTGAGGGTAGACTGCCTCAGAGCTTTCACCTCCTCCCGGGGATTATTTTGCCCCTAGTGGGATGGTAGGTGTGGAAGTTGTATTTCCCTCTCCTTGTGTGTTCCTCAGGTCCTCCTGGACCTGGGCCAAAGAGCGTTGAGGTGCCTCTGCAGCTGCGCACTGACTCCAATGATACCAGGTGTCGCCTTTGCCTTTAAGCCTGACTTGCGTGTGATGTTCTTTCCACGACTTGGTATGGACCGGTCCCCCTTGGTTCTGACCACTTTCTTTTGATGACTTTGAGGAGCACCCACTCTGGTTCTGCATTGGTTTCGCTGCTCTCCCCTTCCACCACGTTTGGGACCTGTTTGAAAGCTGAAACAAGACTGTGGAGAGCACTGTAATAACCACGACGGTTTCATAAAAGTGTAAGAAACGGATCAAAGTTAATACATTCCACACATGCATGAAAAAAACTGCAGAAATGTGTAGACCTGAAACTCTTATTAAAACCAGCAACCCCATGGGCAGCAAGGTTATCTGCCCCAACAGAGTAGACAGTGCCTCTAAGACATTCACCAAGTGTATCAATGTTCACACCTACTTCTTCAATAGTTCTCATATCATTTAAGAGTGGTGAAAACAATTTTGTATACCTACAAAGCCAAACACTATTAGAATTGCACAAGAGAGCAAGCTGAGTGCAATGGAGAGCAGAACAGGATTTGACTGGAAAGTGTCCAATAAACTGCAAAAACCTTATGTATTTTCTTTGACATACCAAGTGGATTTGCAATTCCAAAATCATCCGCAGTTTAGGTCCCCCTTGTGACAGTAGAACATTTTCCGGGTAGTAGGATCCATCACAAAATTATGTAAAATGTCCAGGTATTTGTGTGGGTGTCTGTTTGACTTCTTCAAGCACATCATTTGTTTTCAACAAGAGTTGCAAAGATTTAAGAATTGGCACATATACGTGTTCTTTGAGAATTCAATTAAGTACTCCACAGGCTTAACATAGAAAATTTGCTTCATAATATGATTTCCACATGTGATTTTTGTGGTCTCTAAAGTAAAGTTACCTACTGACACAAAAAAACTCTCTGTCCTTTTGTCAGGGTTCTCTGTATGTGCCTGCTCTAACTCTGCTCCTCAGGTGTGTCTAGTTGGTTGTGGGGGCGTGGTCCACACCTGCAGCTCGTTGGAGGCGGCTTCCTCTGGCTTCTTAAGCAAGGCACTGACAGATGGAAGACGCCAGAGCCTTAAACCAGTCGTGGTACGACATGGCCTCTGACCTTGGACCTTGGAAGCCTTGGAAACCTGTTCGTGAGTCTTGTACACACAACTCTGACTAATTTTGACTCTCCTGTTTTTGTCATAGATTTTGTGCTGGATGCACTTACCTGCCTTGACGTTCCGTCCCAGAAGGTTCCCCAGTATCACAAGGCTCAGATTCTGCTCTGGCGCTCCCCCTCTTACTCACTGGAGGTTACCCAGCTGGGCTCGAGGTCCCCTACCCGGATACTGGTGATCCCACTTCAACTCTGGTCAATCCATCTGTCACTCGACCCAGCGGAGGCTAGCTCCGGATCCCTCGTCAGCCGCTGCTGCCGCCCTCCAGCCACTAGCCACCTACTCCATCTAGAGCAGGCTCACAGGGTCTCCCCGACACTCACTCCTTCCCGGTTAGGCCCGCCCGGCTAATGGGTAAGCATAGCATGTTCTGACTGGTACTGGATTCTAGCCGACGATCTAACTACTCCGTTCTCTTACAGAAACTGTTTAAATCTATCTGCTGTCGCCTGGTCGTATCTGCATGTGGGCAAAACATCTGAAAACCATGACACCTTTAAGTAGGATTTGAACCAGTCAAGTGCTGTACCATAAAGGCCGACCCAGTTTTCCAGGCGTTCTAATAGAGTGGAGTGATCAACTATGTTGAATGCTGCTATCAAGTCCATTACATACCCAGCCATCACCGCATCTCAAGACGTCTTAAGATGTGTCTCAAGACACATTTGCTGAGATGTCTTGAGATGTCTTGAGATGTCTTGGTAAGTCAAGACGTGTCTATAAGACGTGTCTATAGACATGGTCTTAAGATGTCTTGAGATGACTTGAGATGTCTCAAGATGTCTTGGAAATACGAAGATGTCTTGAGATATCTGAAGACGTCTTAGAACTAAAATTTAGTAAAATATCACAATCCACTATTCCTTGATAATAGTTTACAAATTATTTGTTTATCGAAAAGAATGACAAACCCTATATGACACACTGAGTATTTAATAATAAAACATAGGGAAATACAGTTCAATGTATTGCAATTATTGCACATACTGTACATGTTAAGAGGGTTAGGTTTGACATCAAGTTACCTGCGTGTGTGTGTGTGTGTGGTAAGGTTACTCTGTATAAGAGTGTAGATATGCATTTCTAAGAAACAATTTGTTCCTTGGATTGTGAAGGATTTTTTTTTCAGCTAATTGACAGTACTGTCCATTGGTGGCAGCAGACTTTGTCCCGATCCCTAGGTTTTCAATTGGCTCCCAGAAGCATTTGTGGTGGAGGAACAGGAGGGTGATGGCTGATGTTGGAAAAATTATTTTTCCCCCTTCTTGATACTGTTTGCAGCCTGTCAGTGGGTTTCTGTGCGTCGCAGCAAGAAAGTGGTACCCTCAAACAGGACCAGTGGAATATCTGGGGAGAAACATTGTGCATGTAGCCATGGGATACAAAAATTATCTCTAGTAAAACTGTAACTTAACCTAGTGTTATGCATTATGCTATGAGGTTTACATTGCCTGTTTTCTCTATAATCCTGTTTACACATTATATTCAAGATGAAACTACTTTACCAGAGATTGTAGCCCATATGGTTGTGATTTTCACTGGTTGCCTGTCACTGTCATTCACATGGGTTGGATTGAAGGGGGCTATCTCCACAAATGAGCCAACTCTGAGAGTCTTTACATCAAATCTGTGAATGAGATGAAATATTTTTAAAACACTTGCATTCATTAAAAAGGTATATTATAAAAGGCGTATTCCATTTATTTAGATAAATATCTAAGGGTCTAATACACAAAATGATGCACAGCTTCTAGGAAATGCTATCTTATATTAATGCATCTCTCTGGTTGCCCAGAGAGCGGGTTGTTAATGACGTTGATCACATGCTTTCCCATTATCCAAACCTTGGGAATAAAAGTAAATTATATCAATGATGTTCCCATACGAGAAGACAGTGCTTACAGTACCTTATAATGTATAATTAATATTTATTAATATGTATTTTCCTGTACTGGATTGAGATTAACTACAGGAGTCACACCTTTGGGCCAAGGAAGATCTCTTCCTGTGTCAGGACTCTATCCCCCATTCTCTCCATGAGGTCTGGCTGGCGCATCATTTTTGACACTTTCAGGTGGGATAGCTCTGGCATTTGGGTTCCAAGGTGCAACCCTGTTAAGAAATGAATCACAATAAATAAAATAATGTTTTTACCTTTTTAGTCATCGTTGATGGAACATCCAAGAATATTTTAATAATACAACTATTTTAGTAATTTATTTTTGTAACATAGATTTACCTACCAAGCCCATGTCTTTGATGAAGTTCAGCTGCAGATATCACTGTGGCTGATCCTGATGGCCTGTAAACCGGGGCGTAGCCTGGAAGCCCGGGGACAGATGTATTTTCTGCTGTTTCCTCATTTGGTGTTGACAGTGTGCAAAGGGTATCCAACACAGCAATCCTCTTCACCATTAATTTTTCAATACTTTTATGAGCAATAACTGAAGTACAACAAAAATATCAAGACTGAGCTTCAAACACCTTCAGGAACTAGTATATGAAATGTACGGAAAATGTACCTACCCAAGTCCTTGATCCTCTGGTGGTATCGCTCAAAGCGGTTGCAGTCACCAATCATAGGGTGGCCCAGGTAAGCATATCACTTTGCTCCCCAATGCGTAGTACATATAAACTTATAAATGTAATTATGAAATTATCAACTTACGACGTTGCCTCTGTGACGTTTACAGTGATAAATTCAGGTAGTTGAACACAGAAATGTAGTAAAAATGTGAACTCTGCTAACCTCCAACTGCCGTACTAACTGTCTTACTAACTGAAAACAAACCTGAGATACGGAATGTTAGTAAAAACTGCCCTTCAAAATAAGAGCTCCTTCAAAACAAAGGTCCATTCAGATTCATGCCTGAAAGGCAACACAACTTATGATGCCCATATTTTCCCTTTTTACCCCCAAATTTTATAATCATAAAACTCCTGTTAAAACAAGATAGCTTGGCCATGCTTTTGAGACAGGCTGCAAAGGGTGTCTTAAGCCATCTTAAGATTTGAATGTCTTAAAACAAAAAAAGATGTCTTAAGACATCTAAAGACACTCAATGTCTTCAAGACACAAAATACTGTCTGAGAGCATCCCATTTCCTCCAACTGCATGTCTTAAGACATGGGTGCATGTCTTCAGATTTTTGTCTTAAGATGTCCTAAGACGTCTTGATGTGCACAAATGTCTTGAGACGTCTTAATTCTTCTTATTAAGACATCTTGAGACGTCTTGAGACACAGTGATGGCTGGGTATGTAGTACCAGCACTGTGGTTCTTCCACAGTCTGCATTTATGTCATTAAACCCCTTGACAAGGGCAGTCTCTGTTGTGTGGTGAGTATGGAAACCTGACTGGAAAACATGAAAGCTGCTGGTCATTGTTCAGAAAGTATTTAATTGTTGAAACACAGCTTTTGCAATAAACTTACTGACAAGGCGAGGTTTGAGATGGGCCTGTAGTTCTACAGTAGTAGTTTGTCCAAATTGTTATTTTTCAACAGTGGTTTGATAATTGCTGTTTCTAGGAACTGGGGGAAAACACCTGACAAAAAGGAAGTGTTCCTTATCTGAGTCAAATTAGGTGACAGGCAATATTTTCCTAAAGAAAGCTATGGGTAGAACATCAAGACAGCAGGAGGACCCATTCAGTTGATATGCGTTTTTTTCTAAGCTTTTATAATTTATTTTGCAGAATTTGGACATTTTGTCAGTTCAGGTTGGAGACAACCTTGGTATTGAACTTGATATGAGCAGCGCTTTAGGTCACATGACCCATTCAGCGACAGAGCCAACCCTCTCAGGAGAGTTTTTGAGAAGGGCAGCCTGCACGGAGCATCAATACGCACCAAGTGCTGTATATTGACCTGTAAAGTCATTCAATATACCTGAAATTAAGCTAATACATCCTATTCTGATGGAAAAATTAGTAAAGAATACAAAGGTTCAATGCCACCCATTGCAATCATTTGAAAAAAAAATGCTAAATTAAACACAACTAAACAGGTTGAGACTTGTTTTCATAAAGCTCTATACTTTTCTACTTTACAGTTTATATCTAAGCATTTAATTCGGATCCATAAATTCTTGCAGGGAATTCATGGAACAATGTTCATGACAACTCTTTGATTGAACTTAAAAGAGTACTTTGTCTACGGTCAAGGCAGATAACCGTTCACACAGAGTCTGGATCTGCTGGAGGTTTTTCCTTCCTGTTGAAGGGGACTTTTCCTTTCCACTGTTGCTTCATGCTTGCTCAGTATGAGGGACTGCTGCAAAGCCATGGACAATACAGACGACTGTCCCTGTGGCTCTATGCTTCTTCAGGAGGAGTGAATGCTGCTTGTCAAGACTTTATGCAATCTACTGGGTTTCCTTAGATAGGAATTTTTTTGACCAATCTGTATAATCTGATTGAATTTGACTTTGGAAAGTGCCTTGAGATTACATGTTTCATGAATTGGCGCTATATAAATAAAATTGAATTGAATTGAACTTCATCTTGTGGGGATATTCCAGGTTAAGGCAATAGATTGCTCTCATTAACATGGCAAAGGTGTTGAGAATATTTCTGAGATCATGAAGGATGGTCTTCTCCTCTACTACCACAGCCATATTAAAGATGTTCAAATGAAAGGAGCAATCAAACAGGAGCAATCATCTATTCCACTCCAAGGAATGCAGGTCGAGCTAACCAGCAAACCTCCATTCCTTCCATTATTTTGTTGAGGGTTTCTCCATGTGCCCTTAAAACATACAAACCCACATGTTAAGTGACAACTCTGAGTTTAAAATATTGGAGGATGAGATTGAGTCCTACTTATAATGTTAATTTATCAATGTAATTAATTTTCCCTTATGATAATCTATATTTTTAAGACCTACGAAAAATTTATTGGTGTCCCATGAAAAAAGGCAAGTGTAGGTGAATGATATTTCAGATCATACTGTAAGTATAGACTCAAAAGTGGGCAGAGCGGAGTGATCGATTGTTAGGCAGCTTGTCCTCTTTTGCATGCAAGCAACCAGTTTTTATTATCAACATGTTTAGCAATTATGCAAAGGTACTGCTTATAAGACTGAGTTTCCCTGAGGCTACCCAGACTGAAAAAGTTACTTGGACAATGAATGAATGAGTCGTTTCAACAAAGCAGAACCTGTCTAGAGGACCCACTCAACCTTTTTTTGAGTTTTCTACCTGGATTATTGAGATGCATTAGGACAATACTACTATGTTTATAAATGCATGTTAAGATAGATGTAAGTCTCTCCTGAAAGGAATGAAGTAGATCAGGGCTTAATATGAGTAAATGGTGATGTTGCAATATATTTGCTCTCACATTCCTACAAGCAGGTAAAAGCACACCTTCAAAATAAAGAGTGAAAGGGTAACATGAAAGTGTAGGTGTTTCCCATGCAAATTCAGGTTTACAATTTGGGCAAATTCGAAAACCAGAGAAAAACTAGACAACTAGCAAAAGGTATTCACTCACCCATCCAAATAATGGAAATCAGGTATTCTAACTACTTACATGGCCACAAGTGTATAAAATCAAGCATCAGTAATGCAGTCTGTTTCTACAAATATTTGTGAAAGAATGGGTCACTAAGGAGCTTGGAGAACTCCACAGGGGTCTGTCTTAGGATGCCACCTGTGAAATTTAGTAACTTCCAAATATTCAACAGTAAACTGTGAGCAGTATGATATACATTATATATTATCCACCTTAACTCGCTATCAAAGTCATTCAAATGTATACAATTCTATCTTAAAATGTTACATTTCCTGCCTTAAATATGGAGAATGATCACAGACTAGATGAAAACATTTCAGGAGCTACTGTGCTCTTTGTGCAAGTCTGCTCTGTTTCTTCAAAAAAGTCCAGGTTCTCAAGTTCTTGACAGTCTCTTAGTCCTCCAAAGTAATGACAACATAATTCCCTGTTCCAAGCATATACAGTCCTGCAATGTCCTTTCAAAAGTCCACAAAACAGTTTCCAACAACTGATTGTTTTCCCTTCATACAGCTGAAAATTCCTGCACATGTAAATTTAATGACTTGTCAGCGAGAGTATTATGCTGTACAGAATATGTTGATGATGATTTATTGTGTAATTCTTTTTTGTTTGTCGAAAAAGTCTTATCTTATTACCTTGTTTTCCCTCCTCCAGCACAACTGAGGAGCTGGCCTCAAGAAGCACTCTGATTTTCTCCCAAAAGATGGCGCAACCAGTACAGCGGAGGAAATGGCGATCTCTCTAACAAAGAAAGTATTCCTGGATCAGTGCTTCTGTGTTCTTATTGTGTCTCTGTTCTGTCTTCTCAAACTCTGAGTTGGTTGTGGCAGATGCCAAATTTACACTGATCCTAGTTCTGCTGGAAGTTTCATCCTGTTAAGAACTTTCCTCGCTACATGAATGCTCGAAATGAGAAATTGCTGAAAAGTCAAGAACACAATGCAGGCGAATGTCCACTGTGAATACATGCCCTTTCAGGAGGAGTGCATTCTGCAATTCTATGACTTGATACCTCCTGCTGGGTTTCTGTGGATAGGAAACGTTTAACCAATCTGTATGGTTTGATTGAATTGACTCTGTAAAATGCCTTGAGATGTCATCTTTTGTAAATTGGCACTATATATACTATTTTATTTGCTCTGAAAAGAAATATAGAGAATCAGCTGACTGACAACAACCAAAGGTAGGTATGGCATGGTTTACAGCACCTCACAAACTACAAGGGCAAAAGGCTGGAAGCAGCTTGTGTGGATGTCTCACTGGTGGAGGAGCATAATCCCATCTATACCCACTTCTGGACCAAAGAGTGTGATTAAGCCAATCCTGAGGCCCTCCAACCCCCACTCTCTCCAGCTGCAGGAACATCAGGTGAGAAAGGTGGTTTAAAGGAAAGGCCTGCACTGACCAGTTACTGATCAGAGACGACAACGATCAGGACTACAGAGAGGAGGTTGAGCAGCTGGTGGGCTGGTGCAGAGACAACAGCCTGATCCTGAAGACGAAGGAGATCATCGTCGACTTCAGGAAGAACCAGCCTCACCACGCTCCACTGCTCATCAACAGCTCAGCTGTGGAGGTGGTCAGCAGCACCAAATTCCTGGGGGTGCACATCACGGACAACCTCACCTGGTCTGTGAACACCACGTCACTGGTGAAGAGGGCACAGAAGCGACTGTACTTCCTGCGCAGGATGAGGAGAGCCCACCTGACCCTGCCCATCCTCACGACCTTCTACAGAATCACCATAGAGAGCATTCTGACCAGCTGTCTCTCTGTGTGGTGTGGAGGCTGCAGTGCCTCTGACTGGAAGAACGTGAGGAGAGTGGTGAGGACAGCAGAAGGGATCATCGGGGCTCCTCTTCCCTCCATTAAGGACATTTCATCTCAGCGCTGTGTGTCCCGAGCCTGTAACATCATAAAAGACCCCTCACACCCCGACCATGGACTGTTCTCCCTGCTGCCCTCTGGGAAGAGGTTCCGCAGCATCCGCTGCAGGTCCACCAGGTTCTGCAAAAGCTTTTTCCCTGTTGCCATCAGACTGTTGAACTGCTGAAGCTATAAACTGGACTCTGTACCACATTCGCATATTTGCACATTTGCATCATTGCATCCTTATCTAGCATTACAAATGCTGCCGAACTCTGTTTCTAAAATGCATTCTTGCACAAATGCCCTTTGCACAATCATTTCTGCACATATAAATGGTTTCTAAAAATACTCACTTGTACACTATTGTTTACATTTCAATTGTTTTTACTGTTAAATCACTGCTGCACCTTATCCTGTAATTTACTGTAATTTTCAAGCTGTATGCAAACGAAATTACTTTCTGTACGCACTCTGTGCATACAAAATGACAAATAAAGTTGTCTAAGTCTCTAAGTCTAAGTCTTATCAGGAGACCTTTCAAGGATCTTTAACACCTCCCTGAACCATACCACTGTCCCGTCTTGCCTGAAAGAAGCCACCACCATCCCTGCCCCAAAGAATAACCAAAATGACTACAGATCATTCACAGTGACATTAGTAGTCATAAAGTGCTTTGAAAGACCAAAGGTCTGTCTTCCTTCCAGCTTCGACCAATATAAGTTTGCCTCCACAGGACAAACCAATAAACAGGAGATGCCATCACCACTGCTCTTCATAATGCCATGTGCCAGTTGGGAAAAACCTGGGACCTATGTCAGGATGATTTTTATGGACCGTCCTGCTGGACACACTAGATCAAAAGCTCACCAATATCAATTACCCACCCCTCACCTGTGACTAGATTAAAAACTTTTTAATAGACCAGAAAAAAAACTGTGAGGATTGCACCCCATAAATACTCCATCCTGATACTCAGCACTGGTTCTCCACGGGGCTGTGTCCTGATCCCCTGTTCCTGAGAACCAAATAACAGAAATTAGGACATTTCTGGGTGTATTGGCCTCCTCTGTCAAACCAAGCCTCAGAAACCTTGGCATAATTTTTGAATCTGCCATGTCACTAGAGTATCATTCTCACAGATTAATCAAAAACTGCTTCTTTCAGCTAACACATATTTGTAAACTTCAAACTTTGTTGTCAAAGGCTGAATTAGAGATGATTATTCATGCTTTTATTTCATCTCATCTTGACTATTGTAACAGCCTTTTTATATGTTCGACTAAGAGAGATATTGGCCGTCTGCAATTAGTGCAGAATGCTGCTGCAATACATTTAACCAACACAATAAAAAACAGCACATTACCCTAGTTTTAATCTCTTTACATTGGCTACTGGTACATTTTAGAGTTCATTTTAGCATTTTTTTTTACTTTTAGAGCCCTGAGTGGCCAAGCTCCAGCTTATATTACCAACCTTTTACAACCATATTCCCCTTCTCGTAGCTTGAGATCCTCCAGCCAAAGGCTGTTAATGGTTTGACGAACTGATTTCAGGACCAGAGGGGATCGGTGTTTTAAAGTTGTGGCCCCCAGACTGTGGAATGTGTTGCCTTTATCTTTACTCTAAATCTGTTCATTCTTGTTGATTCTTTTAAGAAGCAGTTGAAGACCCACATGTTCTGACTGGCATTTAACTAGTTTTTAACTAGTTTTATGCTGTGATGTTGCATTTATGCTGTTTTATCTTTTTACATTTTTTATTTTGAGTTGTTTTATGGTTGTTTTCATTATGAAGCACTTTGTGGCTTTTATCCTGTGAAAGATACAATATAAATAAAGTTTACTTACTTACTTCTCCATCTACACATGTGACTGTGTCTCTTGCCACCCCTCGAACATCATCAAGTTTAAAGATGACATAACAGTTGTCTATCAAAACGTCAAACTGCTGCTTACCTTCTAGCATTGCACCATTAAGAGTGTTTTGCTGTACTGCATAGTATGGTACACTGGCCACAGAGCAGCAGACACAAAGGCTCTGCTGGAAGTAATAAAGACTGGAAAAATAATCGTCTTTCCCCTGGGCCTTACTGACATTGACAGGTCTTGCTGTCTCTCCAGAGCTAAGAAAGTCCTATCTAAAGCATCTTTCACCCTAGCCTAAACTCTTTAACCATCTGCAAGAGGTATAAAAGTTTAAAAAGCTGATAAACTGTCTCAAAAACAGCCTCTACCCATAGGCTGTAGCCATGATTCCTTGGGGACAAACTGGGGGATTCAGTTTCTGCTGTTTTCCCTCTGTAGATGTCAGGTCTTTGCACTATATTTCGTAATAATAGTTGTTACAAAGGCAGATTAAAGGGGGTAACCGGTGACAGCATAAATTTTAGGGCAGCACTGTGTGTTGCTGGATTTCTGGGCATTCCATTATTAACAGTAGACACAAACCCCTGCTTGTTTCTCACAAGTTTCCCATTGAATAGCACCCCCCAAACACACACACACACATACACAGAGACAGATAGAGGCCCCTAACACATTGCTCTCTTACATAACCAGCCCCCTTATAGCACACACTCAGCTCTTTTGGCAGGAGGTCCTTTTTTCCATGCAGTCCTGCACCCTACAAGATTAAACATGCACCACAGAAGAGCAGTTTAGAGGTTTTCCAATCAGAAAATTCTCAGCTCACATTGTGAATATTTAGACCAACATAAGTTATAACATTTTCAAAGAACAGGCTGGCATTTAAATGTGTCCCACGACCTCTCCTCTGTTGCACTTAAATGTCCAGAATTTCCTCCCAGCACATCTGAAAGTGACTTTGTCCTACAAATGTCCTTGGGGACATTATGCAAAGTGAAAATTCACAAGTCTTTGACACACACTTTTCAGCATTATCCGTCACACAAACATTGTCTGTTTTTATACTTTGCATGAGATGCAAACGTCTTTTAAGGCTTGTGAATGTTGAATCTCAGCCAAAATAGAAAAAGGCTTGGGAGTAATGTGTGTACTAATGATAGGAGGGAGAAAACATACCTGTAGGTGTGTTATTTTATTATATCTGTTGCAGATAGACGTGCAACTCCAGAACTCCATCATAAGAAGTCAAACTGAGAGCTAAAGCTGAATTTAATAGGTATAAAAAGTTGTTTTTATTCTCACATTGTCATGATCTCGGCACTAGTGCTGGTCTGATCATCATTCCACACACCTGTGAAGCTCCGCCCCATCACCATCCACGCTCATCAGATCCACCTGCTCCTGCCACTATTTAACATGCCCTCAGACCAGACACTAGTGCCAGATTATTTCGAGCCATTGGTAAAATTAATCCAGCGTTCTGTCCTGACCTGCCGGTTTCCTGACCTGTTTTGCGTCCTGTTTCTCTGAGCCTGCCTAGCCCCTGTTGGATCTGATTGCCTGTCTGTTTTGCCTGAACTGTTCTGTCTCCTGATATCTGAGCCTGCCTGACCCCTGTCTGATTGGAAAGCCTGCCTGTTACCGGACTGGATCTGTGCCCTAACTCTGACTTGGATTTACCCCTGGATTCTCTCTGGACCTCGGATCGCCCGGCTCGGACACTGGACCTCTTCTCGGACTACAAATTCTGGGCATTCCCCCTGTACATCCTGCTTGTCATCGTTACTACGGTTCTGATCCTCTGACCACCGAGAAATAGCCAAAGCCCGCCATCGGGTTTCCCAGACTTTAACGAGGCTCATTAGCGTGCCGACTATACAGCTGGAGTCAGCTATCACTATCCCTGCCAAACCCCGGATCGTGATAAGGTTAGTGACCGTTATTTCAGTTACTGTCCTGTCTCGAAAAGCCTGCTAGGTCACTAACCTGTTGTCTCCGCTTCCAGAGGTTCCTGCCATAGATGCTGACAATAACTCCGCGACCAGTCGCAGTTTAACTCTCAATGAACTGTCGTCTGTCAGGGTTTAGTTTTTGTTTTGGTCCTGTTTCCTGTGAGTTTTCAGTTTATCTTCCTCTTACTCAGTTTACCCTCCACTCCTCCAGTAATCAGTCACACCCGTTAGGCCTTAATTAGACAGAATCCATTCCACCTGCCAGCCTCCCTTCTTAAGCCTCACTCCGCCTTCACTTCGCCGCTGGTCCGTCTGCAATATTCATTCTCCTGTTGCCTGAGCAAGAGAAGCTCCCACGCCTTCCCGAGCGCCACCTGTCTGTTGCACAGCAGCCAGAGATTTTCCCACGTTAACAGTTCCTAGTCTGGCTAACCGGAGATGTTTCTACGTCTGGTCGTCAGAGCTCCCCGCGTCAACCTGCTACCTTTAAGCTAGAAGTAAGGCCTGCTCCTCTGCTGGATTAATCATTGTCTCCTCTGTGTCAGGACTCTCTAGCCAGCTCTGGAGGCTACCCGTTTCTGCGGCGCAGCGTCCGCAGCACTCCAGCGTCCTCCAGTCTCACCAGCTCTCCGACTCCTGCATTCACCTCCTTCCACAACCACCTTCCCTTCAATAAACTTTCTGAAAACGGAGCTCCATGTGTGTGTGGTGAAAGTTTGGTTCATCTCAGCAAACCTGACATCGTCATTCACATACAGTTTGTCTGGTTTGAATTCTGGGTCCTCTGTTTCTGATCCTAACACACATACTCTGATGAAAATTACTGAATGTAAACTGTAAGTCTCCAAACTTGCATGCTATTCTATGTTTATTAGAACTGTCAAAAGAATAATTCAATAGATAATTCAAGCCATCAATACATTTTATGTGAACTGTTGCTATATCAAATTTTGTACCGGGGGAGTGGAGGAACATACAGTATGACTTTCCAAATTCCAGTTAACTGCTCCAACTGCAAACTTCACTAGAAGTGCGACATTGCAACAATAAGCAAAATTTAATTATTTTAGATGGCAAGAACTAAAACGTGATGTGAAGAACTAAAGGTCTTTTTAGATGGACTATGGTATGACATACACACCATCTCTCTGTGTTCTCCAGTCTCTTGTTTATAAAGCTGGGCCTGCCAATGCGTGTATGTATGGCCATGTGAATAGCTGCCACTCAAGGATAACCCTTCCCTGCCCATAAAATGCCACCATCAGAGCAGTGTTGTGTAGAAGCAAAATGGTGGCGAGCACATCCAGCTGATCAAATCGTTCTCTTGCTAACAGCATTATAAAGATATGTGGTACTTAGTTCTTTACTAAATATGCTACTCTGAAATGTGATGCTGTTTTTCTGTGTATTTATCCTTTGCAAATGTGTGCATATTAGTGCTAGACCAGTGCTGGGCTGTTGTCTGGGCTGTTCCTTTTACTCAGCCACTTGTAGCAGGTGAGTAAGTGTTGAAGCCGTCTGTGCTTCCCCGGGTTCGTTAATTCGTGTGCAGGACTTAAATCAAAAACTCAGACATGGACGCATAATTCAGTTTTACCTTTGCAAAGGGAGAGATGCACCTGCCAGGCCCTTAGGGTGACCACCCGTCCCGCGTAGCGCGTGCGCGCACAGCGTTTGGAGCCCAATTCATGCGTCCCGCAAATTGAGACCGTGTCACGCATAATCAATGCTTTCTCAAAAAAAAGTTGGTCGCTCTATCCACCTTATTTTCGAACGCGGAAGTAACTATGGCCACAGCTTCAAACTATTCATGACTGAGAGGATGACATGAAGAAGTGGCCTCATAACGTACGAGGACATTTTAACCTGTTTTGTGTCGTCACTTGGTGCGGACGGCTCAGCAGTGCGACTTTACCGAAGCGAACCTCCGCAGTGAAAAAGTTGGATCGGTGTTAATAAATATCAACAAGGATAACCTGGTATTCATGGAGGCTGATGGCCGTTCAAGTCAAAACTAGTCCTACGTTCACTCTGCTTGATCCTGGCTGCATCAACCGGCTCTACCGAGATGACCGGAGCGCTCTGGTGCTGTGGCTCCAGGTGAAGCCTTCAGTCATGCAGCGGCGACCTTATGGAAGGTAGGCTAATGAATCATCTGATTCAGAAACATCCTGGCTGTTGGCTCGTTGTGATTAGATTGCTGGTCAGTTAATTTTGTAATGTTTTGGATTAAACTGATGTTATAAGTGGACATCTAAACATTCTGCCCACTTCATGTTTTGGCTTGAAAAGGTTTGAGTCCTAAAGGTGACCCCAAAGTCCTAAAAGTGTTTTTTTTTCATCCAAGTTCACCATCCTTCCTCCCCCTTCTCGTTCTGTGAACCTCTAAAGTCGTGAGTTAAGACTTTTTTACAGTTCCTGTGGTGTAGAGCAACTACAATTCCTGTTAATCCTTTAATTTTAAATTATAATATATTTAAAGTGAATAAATTGTAATGAAAAATAAATAAAATGAAATAGCTAAAGTAAATCGGAATTGGAAGTGCATCTGTTCATTGAATGTTCAAAGTATTATGAATCTTTATAGAAAGAAATACACATTGGTTGGCCTATTCATGAGCATACATCAGCAATTACACATGTTTATGGGAATAGGGCATTATTAATATACCATGTAAGGTGGTATGTGCTAGAAATGTGTAAACCACTATCAGTGAGTCTGCCCGTGAGGTGGGGGCACCGCCGCGCCAAGCAGTGTCCCACTTTGTCCCTCAGAAACATACCCCTCGTCCCCCCTTGGGCTTATTAGCAGGTGGTCACCCTACAGGCCCTCCGGGCAGCAACTCTGTCTCTCCCCCCATTTAGGCCTGTTTTTATTAAAGTTAGAACATAGATTATACAGAGTCACACAATGAATGACGCCCACATCTTATCGCTATCTTACTCCCTAATAACTATCTTCATGTGAACCGGAGTTTCTGTTCTTTCCCACTGCCTAGGACTGGCCTTGAAACTCTCTCCTGATACTTTTGCTCGTAAACAGCTCATTTAACCTTAATCTATTCACATTCTATTCTTCTGACAGACACGGCCTCAAAGCAAATATATTGCATATTAAAAGCATGTTATACCTTCATAAATGTGTACTAAAAAACGGATCATAGTTAATACATTCCACAATTCCCCATTTTGAACTCTTTTAAGAGTTCACCCATAAACTATTGTAGTAGAAAACCCTAAATTTGCTAGTTATGACTCATTCGGTAAATACTTGATTATACTGTAATGACAATAAGTAGTAAGAGAAAAACACATTCTTTCCCAAAAAACAGTAATACTTCAAGTTAAACCTTATACATGCATCAGCTCAAACCCAGTGTCCTCGTTCTCCTCCTCAGGTGCTGTGACTAACAAAGGCATCATAACTCTGGGGTCCCGTTCCTCAATGGGGGAGGATATGAGGCGGACTGTCAATGAGCAAATTCATCAAATGCAACGATAGCTACATGTAATCAATATTGCTACAAATACTGCAAGAGATAAAAGAGACATAATCAGACCTTTCCACTTGCTAAAACACCAGTCATCCACTCCTCGAACGGGTTAGAGATTCCTAAGTGCTTGTCCATGGTTTCTGAGAGCGTACGCAATCCTTCTAATGCTTGTATTGCTGATCCATACATAGTACAATCCAGATGTACCTATTTGAATAATTTCTTAAGCTGCTCTATGCTTTCATCACGTAAATGTACATTTTGGTGCAAAATGAATTTCTTTTAGCGGTGTCCCCTATTTCTTCTCATGCATGTTGTATTTTGCGAAGCTTATTGTATCTTAAAGGTGCCTCTTTGAATCTCATTCAAACCCCTTGTAGGGTCAATAAACTCCAAAACATATCTATATATGTATTAGATGATTTAAAGAAAAACTTTGTTAGAAAAGTAAAAGAAAAACCCTCACATTAGCGAGCTTCTACCATCTTTGTGTTCAGACAAGAACCTCTTGTCCGAATGCGTTTGACCATCTTATCGCTCACTAATAACAGCTCTGACTTAAAACAATTACCATCCTAGGGGTTTAATAATAGCAGTCCTTATTGCTTTTAATCTGAAAATTTTCTCCTAAGCGCATTGTTGTGTTAGTTTCTAATGTGTGTTTTGTTATTTAATTGTGTACAGGAAAATCTGAAGTGAAATGCAGAAGGGGTGTCTGCCAACTCATCTTGTTTTAAATTATCTACTCCACTGTCTATAATTATTTTTACTACCGCACTTTATAATATCACATAGGTCGACCTGAAAGGTAGTTGTCGCCACCAGAGTGTAATTTAATTCCACTCCGCCATATTGTTTTAAGCACCACTCAATGGATGCAGCTGTAATAGCGCGTTTTTGTGGTCTTCCTAGGTGGAACAGCTGGACATGTTTAGGAATGGAAGGTCGCAAAAATACCACAACATACCTGTAACAATAACAACTGATAATAATAAACCTCCTGCAACCCAACCCTTAGGGGGTTTGGTCACAAGTCTTCCTGCCCACATGCTTTGTGCTGTTTTAGTGACCCTGTGGAAAAACACCTGTGGAGAAACACACAAATTTCAACAAGAAATGCAAAAATACAAAGGTAAAAACAATATTTTATTTTATTTTCAGTTCACTGAGTCTCTTTTGGTTTTCTTCTTTTCCTGGAACAGGAGAGCCCTGTGGTTGATCCGTAAATGACCACTTCTTCCGCCTCTTCTGTCAACCTGGAGCAGGAGAGTGGCTCACTGCCCTGTGGTCGGTCCGTAAGTGACCACTTCTTCCACCTCTTCTTCTTTGTTCTTCTGCTCTGTCTCTTTTGCACAATTTCTGTGAGTGAGCTTAAGTTCACTGAATCTCTCTACGGGTATTATTATGCCCCGGGTTGAGTAGAGGATTCACCGGTAGGCTCCCTTTCACGGCGTTGTGTTGTTATCCTGTAAATCCTGGCGCACCTGATGTTTGAGAGCGCTGAGGTTCCTCAGTGGCTGCACACTGACTCCAATGATACCAGGTGTCGCCTTTTCCTTTGAGCCTGACTGCGTGCGAAGTGCGTTCCACCATCTGGTACGGGCCGGTCCACCTTGGTTCTGACCACTTTCTTTTGATGACTTTCTGGAGTTCCCCCTCTGGTACTGCACTGGTCTCGGTGTTTCCTTTGGCACCCTGTGGTGGGCCTCACGGCTCCGCACTCTGATCAGAGCACCCTAAATCACAACCCCCACCTCTGTCCTTCGTTGACCTTAGCGCGCACTCAGCCGAGGTCTGGGGGTTGGTGGACCCTCCTTCACATTCCTTAGGAATCTCCAATATTATCTGAAACTACACAACAATCTTTAGATGTCAAATTTCGTGTGCTACCTGTGAATCCCGGGAGGTTGACGTCGCACCCCGAAAAACTCCTTCCAGTCAGAGAATGCATCCTGTAGTGAAATTAACTGAACACTCCAACAAGAAACAAAACTTTACCCCATATCAATTTAGTCTGTGCACAGATTTCAGCCAATTATTTTTTCAGATACTAATTAATCCTTCCCACCTTCCATTGTTCCATCTTCATCCTATCGGGAAACCTATTTTTAGAAATGTAATAGTTAATGAGACGTTTTATCATAGTTTCTCTGTTCTCTCCGTTCACAGGCCTCTGGTCGTCCTGTAAAAGAATCCATGCACGCACACACAAACACTTTAAACCTCTGATGTGGATCACCGTGTCTGGAATCAAAAGTTAGTTAAGTGTGGTTTGAAATCAAAGTACATTTTTCCTGTAACGATGTCCGAATCTTCTTTGGATTAAAGTGACCACGCATCGCACCACTTTACACACGACATTGCTGTAATCTCTATAACCTCAGATGTTCTACTCCGGGTGCTTCAGAAATAGTTCCTGTTTAAATCCTGGAGGAAACACCATCAGGTCGTTTTAAAGCACCCGTTCTACGAATGCTTTGTTTGTTGCTGGAGGACACATTGGTTGTTCCTGCGGAAGATAACACAGCCCAGGAAAGACACGTTTTCTGGCAAATTGCAATTTTATCTTTACTAAGCTTAAATGTAACTGGAACACATGAAAGTATTCCCACCTCCGTGGACCTTCTGCTCACAATTGTGATGGCAGGTACACCTTCTGGTGCTTAATGATGATCAGCACGTTCCCGGCCATGGTAACAAATCAAACTCATGTTTAAAATAAGGTATTAGTATATTTTCAAAACAGCAAACCTGCACGCTGGTAGGGGTCCAAGCAGTTGCCTAAAGGGAATGTTTAACCATGCCCCTAATTCTTTTACCTGGTGCTCAACATGGAGAGAAAGAGAACTATGAGAAATCATTTCATCCGACATCATATATCGTTATAATATGTATGTGGCTCAGGTGCCACATACATATTCCTAGAGATGACTGTCTGTGTTTTACCTTAAAGAATCCTGATACCAGTCTGTGTGGTTCCTGTCGTAAAACAGAGTGACGTGTGGCGGGTCAGGTGGGAAGAAGAGCAGGAACCCAGACGTAGCATCTTCCATAGCTGGAGAGAACACCAGTTGTAGCAGGCTCTGTTCACAGTCCTCCATCGATGTCAGCAATTCTTTCTCCCCCTCGAGTCACAACGGCCGACACTGTTTCTTCTCTCAGTATCATATTCAGTGACAGTCTTAGTCCACAACTCAGAGGCCCATATGTGGCTCCAGTGTCCACCAAAAGTTCACACAGTCTTTTCCGCTGACAGCTCGAAGTCTGCAGTGCTCATGCTGCTCGACATCTTTAGGGGTGTGTAAAATTGTCCATCCGAAGAGTTATCCCCTTGCTGGGGTACTGACCTTGTGGAGGTGAGGTCATGTCAGGACTTGGTTGCTCCATACCAGGCCGACCTGCGGCTCAGGACAATCACCATTGTATGTCGATGGGTGTTTTAACATGTCCACCATATCAGCTCCAAACACTCATCCATCACACCCTGGGCTCAATACTCGACGCCACACTGACCACCAAACTGTCATCTGCCTCCACGTTCAGTAACCAACAGACCTGTAAATATATAAAGAATAGAGAAAAGGAGGCTGTTGTGGATGGGCCTTCCCACAACGTAATGATTTGCACTAAGTCCTTCAAAAATTCTAAGTTCTTGGTAAGGCAGTTAAAAATATCAAACAGTAGTCAAAAAGTGAACAAAGGTAGCTGAGTCTCAGTCCAGGGTGGTTTATTGCAACAACACAAGACAACCACACGTGAGATGTGCTCCGGACAACATCATCTGACAACATACAGAGAGCGGTCGGTTTAAATACATTCTCTGGATCTTTGAGCTCCTCCTGTGAGCCACTCCTTTTTTTACATAATTTCCATTGTTTTTTCCACGGATATCTTTGTTAATTTTTTACCTATCAGTGGAAACTTTTATGGGGCGTGCTTTTTTTAAAACAAGGTTACACATCACAGCTCCTCCCAATCATGGCCCCTGCTCATTTCCATATGGTTACACGTCATTACTTTTTCGGACTTGGACCTTGCATTTTCTGTGTTCATTTTGGAGTCTTTCATGTTCTGCTTTACATTGCAAATGGCTTGCCCTTTTGACCCAGAGGTTTTTCAATTTCCCCTGGTAAATTGGTAAATTCCATTGACCCCCTAATTCTTATTCTGGGCTTGTTGCATGACACACACACATGTTTCTTAGGTGAATGTTTACAGCACCCCTTATATCAATTGTGATAAGACTATATTTATTATAAGATATTCATTGTGAGATATTAATCCACTACATTCCCCCCTGTGATCCTGTAAAGGGTCACAAAATAAATCACACTCTACAAATGATTGTCTATTTATCATAGCTATGAATGTCTAGAGTAAATATTACTAGTATAACAAAGGCTAATTGTAATTAATACTTAGCACATCACAAACGTACCATGATTAATACCAACATCTAAGATCAAAACACACTTCTACTAGTAGTAAGGGATACACAAAACTATGATCACACAGTAAAACATAAGATTTATAGTTAAACAAAGAGGGAACCCCCCTTGGCACTCTTGTGAGGACTTTTCCCCTTGCTTACTTTTTTTATAGAAGGATTTTCAGGATTTGTTTCAGCAATGTTAATGGGCCTCAGGTTGACATATCCGTGCAGCTTGAACACCTGTTAGGACACCTCAACCCTTACCCAGGGTGCATTGGACACCCTACATCAAACGAGTTGATGTTTAAATATTAATACCAAATACTCCATCATGCCCGCTGTATCAGGCTAACCAGTCACTTAATGGTCAGTAGACCTTCATTACAACCAACATATGAGCAATCCTATCGATGCTCCCTGCACAGTATTAGTACTGTCACATAGGTTATATACATACATAATTATATTTATCTTTTTAAGCATGCACCATCATATTTATTATTGAAGTATACATAATCATTTCATCATTCACATCAGCTTAGTTTTCTCTTTTCTTTTTTTTTTTATTGAAAGTTCTAAGGTTGGGGATTAGGGAAAACCACCCCCCTTGGAGGTCGATTCCCCAGTCCTTCTGTGGAAGTCCCAGGAGCTTGTCCCTGTAGCTGTGCCAGTGTCGTAGCAGCTAAACGCCACTGCAGTACTTGCCGCCTTGCTGTGTCCCGTTCTGCTGTCATTTGCAGCAGTTTTTCCTGTAAATTGACAATAGTCTGTTGAGCATCCTGAAGTCGTCGTGTCAGATTGTCCTGTTCCTGGGTTAACTGGCATACTCTAGCCTTATATTTGGCTTTGTATGTGCTGCGGCGAATTGCGAATATGTGCTTCTTTGACGCCGGAGATAGACCTTTGACTAGCAGAGTGTAAACTCCAGTATCCATGGAGGCAATTTCAGTTTTTAGGTCCTGGGCGGTTCTGTAAAGATCCAGAGGGCTCATTAGAAACCCCTGGACGTGGCTCATCTCGAGGGAGCTCAGTTGCATCTGCTGAAAAATATTAACAGTAGGCTCCAGTGCAGGATTTCCCATTGCGGTGGGACCCGTCGTCCTCGTGCCCGATGTAGATGGCCTCTCATGACCAGCTCCGTTTGGCCTTCCTTGGCCCGGTGTGGATGGAAACTCCAAGGCAGCTGTGTCCGGCAATCCTCAGTCTGCTGGGTCCTCGGGGCTGAGTGGGCTGAAGATGATCCTCAGGGCCCCTGGTGATGGTGGGTCATCCATGTGTATCTCTCCCAGGTCCACCATTCCTCCCGGTAGTGCAGCGCTAGGCCCCTCTGCTGGATCGTCTGGACGCCTATTAGGGAGACCAGTGCCTGTACCTACATATGCTTGTGTGCCTAACGACGCATGTGCGGCGTCTGTGTTTCTTCTATTTGCACGTCCCTGCCAATCCTCAGCGGGTGTGTGGTGCACATTAAAATAAGCGTCCGCCATTTTCAGCAGTCTGCATGTGGAGACATAGTATGTTATAGGTATATATCCACATGAGAGGCACATACTTTCCTAAAAGAATTTATAAATACTTTTAGCATGCAAATTACTATTTCTAAGCTAATCTATAAATACTTGACATCCATTTAACTACATCTACAGTTGATTATAAAGACTTGGCATGCCATGTACTATATATGTAATATATATAAAAAATATATGCACGTACCTGGTGGGGGTGAGAGGGGATCATGGTATTACTTTATATGTCTTGGTCTATCTGTACCTCTATTATGGGGAATTGACCAGTTACATTCACAATAAGTTTTGAGACCAACCCCCGAATGAGGGGTACGATGCAGCAGATAACTACTAATATTATCAATATTATAGTTCCTAGTATTATTCCTGCCGCTTTGAGGTATCTTGTCCACCCAAGCTTATTGAACCAATCCCAAAACCCCTTCAGCTGAGTGTTCCAGTTGGATCTCTCCACATGTTCATCTCTCATGCGCTTCATTTCTTGAAGAACACCTGTCAGGCTGCCGTTAATATCAGTATGCATAGGGATTAAAGTACAACAATCTGTCCCGATATAATCACATAGTCCCTGGTCTCCGGCCATACGGGATTCCAGTACGAACCTATGTTGTAAAACCATTAGTGATGTAGCATGTAATTGTTCTTTTATAAGGTCTACGCCCTTTATTGTAAAATTTATAAACCTTTGTTGATTGTACCATAGGAGATTTATCCACCTACTATTTCGAGCTATGTATTGCGCATTGGTTATTGTTCCGACGAATGGTATCGAGCCGACTCCTCTCCCAGATTTTATCCAATCACTTCCTATAGCAGCATGTTTCTCTGGCACCCCTAATGGGACCTGATCCCATGTAACATGTAATGTATACTTCATCTGACATTTGCCAATTCTGTTTGTGCTCAGTAGGAGTGCTTCTTTTTGTACGGTTTCTCATTTCATTAGGTGTTTTGTTGCTGATTTTTTGATTATCTATTATTAATTTTAGTTGTCCTGTAAGCATCACTGGAGCACAGATACCTTCCCACTGAGGAGGCAGTGAGGATAGTATTTGCTCAGTATTGTGACACATCCAAAAAATGTCTCCTAAAGGGACAGATCCTTGCGCCAGACTCCTTACTCGGTATTGAGCTACTGTTGTAGGTTGGAAGTCATAGATAATATTTCCTCCATCTGGTACTATTTGTTTACAACTTATATTACTTTTAAGGCTAGTTTCACATAGTTTGATGTAGCTAACGTTCCCTCCTGCTGCCGGTGGGTACCACGGTATTTTATTACATTTCACCATCTCATCTGCAGTCTCCATTTTGCTAGAGGTTCTGTCGGTTACCTCTTCTAATTCTGTTCCTCGTGCTATACAGAATGGAAAGCTTAGTTTAGCCGGCTTTTGCACTACTGGAGGGAGGGAAGATGTACTCATTACTGTATTTATTGAGGAGGTTATTGCTTCGGGGCATCTTTTCCTGTCTTTTGTCCATGATGGTAAACCTGCAGCCATATGCATAACACAGTGAGCAAAACATTCTGATATGTCTGTGCAGTCGCCTATTTTACTTCCGGGTATACTCTGAAGGGTCGGTAACTGCTTAGCATTATAACAGGCTATACAATCATCTTTAGGGCGCTTTTTAGCTGTAAACATAGCTTGAACCGAAAATTGTATCCATTGTTGAAACATATTCATTTGCCATTGTGACGTTTTTAATTTATTCAGATCCCTTTTCTGTCTTTTGTTTATTAATTTTACTACTCTATGAGCTCTTTCTATCGTCATTATTTGTTTTGTTAGTATGTTTTGGCACATGTTTGTATTGCATCTTACCGTAATGATCACCATCCCATCCCCACGGCAGTCCATGCTTTGTGGAGTTCCAAGCCAATGTTTTCCCATTGACTCGTCTCCTAAAATTTCCTCAGACATCACATAGTCATAACCTTCGGTTTGCACGTGCATTAATGATTTATTCTCCCCACCGTTATTACTGATTATCCCTTGGTTAGTAGCTAGTGTTATCATTGCTAGTGCACATGTCTCTGTTTGACGCTTTACATGTGAGTGTTCATTGTTAGTGGTGAGCTTAATAAGGTCCCCCCTTGTTAACCCTAAAAGGGTTAACAAAAGAAGAAAACTAGTAAGATTCGGAAGAAGACGCATACGAGTGACGCCCAGACGGCGATGGAGTGGGCGGACACGACCCGCTCGCCGACCCAGACGTGCCGTCCGAGGGAGTGGATAGGGAGGGAGGGGGTGGGGAAGGTGAAGGTGAGGGATGTGGAGAAGGGGAAACAATTCCAGCACTGTCTGATGAGTGATGAGAAAAAGGTTCTTCCAGTGCCTCAGAGCTGGGTGAGTCTGAGACAGACCTGCTAGGAGTCTGAGTGGCAGGAGAATCATCATTACTGCTGCCAAAGTCAGAAGGCGAATCGGAAGCAAAAGAATGAACATTATCATTCTCAGAGTCCCCTGACAGTGAAGCCCGTCGGGCTGCCAAGCGGGCTGATCGTCTCTGGCCATCAGACGATGACGGGGCTGAGGATGCATCAGTGCTCGCCCCAGGTACGACATCAGACGCCTGTGAATGTGCTATGGTAGTATGCGGAGGGAGACTTGCTGCTGCCCTTTCAGCATGCGCAGAGCCCGTCGGTCCTGGATCAAGGCCAGGTGGGTCTGGTGGACGATGACGTGTGCAGTGGTTCTTATGGAACCAGAAGGGCTTACCTTCAACTTTTAGGGCAGTGGGGGTGGTAAGAACAACTTTAAAGGGCCCTTCCCTACGAGGTTCGTTCCACTGACGTCTAAATACTCGTATGAACACTCTGTCACCGACTTGGACGTCTCTGACGTCCACTGGAATACGTGTCTCGTCTCGGTTGTGAGCTGCTTTCACCTGTTGAAATATAAGTCTGTGAATACGGGTTAGGGACCTGAGGTAGTCCCCCAGTTCACGTTCAAGTTGCGCCAGGGAAATCTCCTCCTGGGGCCCTCGCACCTGTGGGAGAGGCATAGGTCGACCTGTAAGCATTTCATGAGGAGTAAGATGGGTTAATCGGTTAGTTTGAGAACGCATTGCCATCAGTGCAATCGGCAACGCATCCACCCACGTCAGGCGGTTATTGCTATCAGCAATAATCTTTGCAATCTTGGTTTTGAGCACACCGTTGGCTCGTTCGACGGAAGCCTGTGACTGGGGATGATAAACACAACCAAACTTTTGTTTTATACACAACTGGGTGAACATCGCCTGGATGACCTGTGAAATAAAGTGAGGTCCGTTATCAGATGAAATAGTATCAGGCATACCAAACCTGGGAAACACTTCTTTACATAAAAACCTTGCTGTTTCCAGATGCTCGAGTTTATATGGCATACCCCATAACCATACGCACTGTCTGTATAAATGGTGACTCTTTTACCTGTAGCTAATTTACATGCAGCTGTTAATGCTTTTATCTCTGCCAATTGGGCAGAGCAAGGTTGGTCAAGGCTCATGGACTGAACTTTTGTATAGGTGCCGTCGGGGTCAAGCCGGACCACTCCATATCCTGCTTTGTTCCCCGTCTCACCTCTGACACATGACCCGTCAACAAACAATGTTAGATCGGACGGGATTGGGTGATTGTATAAATCCTCCCTTACTTTCATGAAGGCGTCCGTCTCCTTGAGACAATCATGGGGCTCACCTTCTGTTGGCAAAACCATCCTAGTGGCCGGGTTGATCGTGACACAACGTTGCACGGTAAGGTCAGGTCCTGAAAGCAGAACTTCATAACCAGTGCGACGAGCTTGGGTTATCACGAAGCGTGGGCTTGTGAGCAGTGCATGTAATTGATGTGATGTATACAAGAAAATAGGGTGGCCCATAGTAATTACTGAGTCCTTTTTGTATGCAAATGCCGCTGCTGCCAAGCCTTGATAACAAGGAGGCAGGCCTTCTTCAACTCCATCTAATTTTGTACTGTAATAAGAAATTGGTTGTTTACCTGTGGGGGTGTCTTGCATCAATACTGCACATGCATACCCTTGTCGCTCTGCCACGTACAGATGAAATGGTTTGCCATAATCTGGATTGGCCAGAGCAGGAGCCGTTTGGAGATCTTGTTTTAGCAGCTGAAACGCTCCCTCTGCCTCGTCTGTCCACTGTAACTGAGCCGACTGGTGTCCTTGGCCTGCGGCTTTAATAAGTGCTCTCAATGGAGCAGATTTGATGGCGTAATCACACACCCACGGTCTGCTGTAACCTGCCATGCCAAGGAAAGACAACATGTGACCAACAGTTTGAGGTTTGGGCAATTTGGTAATGGCTTCTATTTGGGACGGTGCGATAGACCTCTTGTCCCCACTGAGTTGCCTGCCGAGGTATTCTACTGTTTGTTGACAGAATTGTAATTTTTGTTTACTTACTTTGTGTCCTCCTTCTGCCAATGCAGTCAACACCGTAATGGAGTCTTTTTCACACTGCTCTTTTGAGGCAGAACAGATCAAAATGTCATCAACATACATCAACATGGTGGATGGTAAGTCTAAGTGATTCAGATCATTTGCCAGCACACGATTGAAAATAGATGGTGAATGTACAAACCCTTGGGGTAATCGTGTGTACGTATATTGCTGACCTTTGTACGTAAATGCAAACAGATACTGGGAATCTGGATGCACAGGCACACTGAAAAATGCTGAACACAGATCTATCACAGTGAACCATTTTGTACCCGGGGGTATGTTGCTTAACAGTGTATGGGGGTCTGGTACTATCGGTATTTCTTCTGCTACAATGGCATTGATTAATCTTAGATCATGGACTAATCTATATTCATTACCGTTAGGCTTTTTGATGGGAAAAATTGGTGTGTTACAGGGGCTTACTGTCGGTTTTAGAACGCCTACAGTTTCTAATCCTGTTATAATGGGCTGTATGCCTTCTACTGCTTCATGTTTGAGGGGGTATTGTCTTTGAAAGGGTAATTTAGCATTTAATTTGGTGGTGAATTTGATGGGGTCAGCTGATTTTACTAAACCTACATCTGTTTTGCTTTTGGACCACACCTGCTCAGGAACTTGTTCTAATAGTGATGCGTGCTCCTCAGTCACCGCCATTTGTCTTTTCCCAGGCACTTTGATGTGTTCTGCTATTACTTCATCTGCTTGTGAAAATGAGATTTTGAAGAATAGTCCATCTTTTGATACACTAATCCGGTTCCATGCAGTATCGATCCATTCTGTGACTTTCTTGGCTTCTTGAATCATGGGACCCAGGTCGTGCGACTCGTACTGGTCAGCAATCAGCAATGTGACATGCGGTGCTGAGTCAGTGACCTGGAACCATTCTGCAATGTCTTTTTCAGGAAACTTGACAACGGCTGCGGCTCCTTGTGGCCCAACCATTATGTCAGCATATTGGATGACAGTTGTTTTGTTGTTAATTTCTTCATCCCAGCTTTTCTCATAGTCTTCATGTTTCTGTCCTTTATCATAAAACATGGTGCAATGGAGGGGTAGGAAAGGCTCTTTGGATTCATCGTAGTGGTTCATTATCAGAGGTCTCCATGTTTCCCACTCCAATTGGAGGAAAGAAGTAGGTGACGTGAGTTTCATCCAAAATACTTGGTCTTCTGGGTCATGATTTGTCATTTGTAGGGTCATCTGTGGGCCCAGTGGCATCATGAAGGCTTTGCTGTTGTCAGTTGCTTCAAAATAAATTCCATTTGGAGTGCATTTAATCTTTGCGTTGAGCTGGCATAACACATCTCTGCCCAGCAGATTAATTGGCGTATCTGCTGAATAAAGTAGTGGTGCATACACAGTCTTTTCTCCTATAATCATGGGAACTGGCTCAGTCATGGGTATTATTTGGGTTTTCCCAGAGAAACCTACCGTTCGAATCTTTGATGCTGAGAGAGGCAGACCAATTCCATTTTTTCCTATGCAGGAGTACGCAGCACCTGTATCAATCATGAATTGATGATGGCTGTCATATATTGTGACATCAATTGTGGGTTCCGTTTGTGGGCGTTGTGTTAATACAGGTAGAATGGCCTCTCTTTCAGGTTTCTCTGGGCACCCCTATTGCCAGTACGCTTCAGGCCCTGCTGCACTGTTGGCAGGTCCTGTGGCAGGGTGCTGGGGTCCCATCCATGGATTGGTTGGGCAGTCTCTTTGCATGTGTCCGACTTGACCACATCCCCAGCACTGCAGCCTCAGCTGCTGTTGTCCCATTTCTGGACCCGCCTGGGGCATCCGCTGGTATTGTCCGTGAGGGGGCCTCCTCGGGGCTCCTTGTTGTCCTCTCCATCTTCCCCGCATGGGTGGCCCCCCTCTTCCTCTTCCAGTCATCACGTGCGGGGGACCTGTTCCCTGATTTAGATGCACATGGATAGGGGGAACCTGTTGAGTTTGGGCCCCTCCTGCAGGTGGTGCTGTTGGATACTGCATCTGCTGTGTGGGTGGAGGGATGGTGGGAGATATCACTGGGGCTTGAACGACTTCACCTCCTGCTGGTCCACTCTCAGCTGTGGGAGGGGCTGCCACTGTCAGCGCGGCTTGATGTTTGGGCTTCTCTCTGTCTCTCTTTGCTTTTGTTAATTCTCCAATTTGCAGTTGGGCCAACTTTGTGGCCAACATCTTGCTTTGGTCTTCAAGCGCTTGTTTTTCAGCTCGGTGCATGTTTACATAATGTATGACATGCTCAGAGAACGCAGGCCAGTCCATTTTTATGAGTCCCACCACTCCATCCAGTTTGGCCTGTACTTCTTTGGGCATGGCACCTTTAACGTACATTTTAAATAGTGCCTTGGTTGATTCTTGCTCATCCCATTCACTTCCTGTCTCTGCTTTCCACATTTGTTGAAACTTGTGCAGAAACTGGGCTGGGCTCTCATCATCTTTTAGACATTCTTCTTTCAGCTTGGTTGGGTCTCTGCGTGAGGGATATTTGTTTCTCAGGGCTTCCCATACTCGGGGTCTCATATGGTTGAAGGGTAACCCATCACACCGGTGCCCGCGCATGACCCCTGGAAGCCCAGCCTCCACAAACACTTCTTTGGCTGCTGAGTGTCCTGCCATTTTTATTAGCAGTGCTTTGATGTCTCCTGCTGCCAAGTTGATGCCCCCCGTGATTTCTTCTAGCTTTTCTATCCATTTGTCGGCTCCGTCGACCAGCGGAGTTAGTCTTCCTGCAAGCGTTATCATGTCCATAAATGACCATGGCATGTACCTGTCATCATTAGGTCCCTTGGAAATTAAAGGCATGATCTTAGCCTCCTGCCCCTGTGCTGCTGCACGTAGATGTGCTTGCGATCTCGTTTCCATTGCATGATTGCGGTGCTCTTCCACCTCCACATCCACCTCAAGTTCAGTTGCAAGTTGTTTTTTTACACCTGAAAGCATCGCTCTCCTTTCCGTGACCTCCCGAGGTCTTACAGCTGGGCCCTTCCCGCTCCGTCTGGTCCTGCTGACAAAATGTGGGGATATTATGTCGTTCCCATCATCCAGACGTTCAGCTGTGTCCCATAGTTCCATATTTCTTTCTCTTTCATCCTCTTCCTCTTTTTCTGCTTCTGTGAGCATAGTTTTGATGTGCTGGTCAGGGTGGTCCGCGAGGTCAATCTGGGCTGCCTCCTCCATCCGCTGCTCAATCTTCTGTCTTTGCTTCTCCTCTCGTTGCTTTCTTGCACATCTTTGTAATTCTTTTAAGTTTCCCTCATATTCCTTTACTTCTTTTCTCAGTCTTTCCACCTCCTCTTGTTCCTCTTTTTTTCGACTTTCTGCTTCCCTCTGTCTCTCCAAACGTTCCCTATGTTTCCCCCAGCTTCGGGTTAATTTAAGGCACTCCTGCAATTCCTCCAGCTCTGCAGTTGTTCTTTCTTCCACTGATTCTGACCTTTCTTTTGGATTTGATTTTCTAAGTGCCTGAGGGAGAGTCGTGGGCCATCCGACTGATGCGGGCAAATGAGCCCTAGGAGGTGTCGGTGGGCTGGAGCAGGCACTATCCTCCTCCTCATCTAACGAGCAACTTGGCATCTCTTCTTGGCTTATATTTCCCCAATTTCTCTGCTGTCTATCTCTTTTTCCTTTTTCTCCCTCCCCCTCGTTATCCATTACTAATTTTAACCTCCCTGTGATTTTACCCCTACTAATTTTATCTGTACACACTGGGTACTGCCCTGCTGCTGTGGCATGGTAAGGTGGTGGCTTAGAACCAGTAAACTCAGGTGCTGTTGGGATTTTATTACTTTCAACTTTAAAATATCGCAAGATATCTCTCTGTTCAGCATGTTTCTGTTTCTTTCGCAACTGCGTTTGGTCATTTCTTGCATCGTTATGCCGCAGCCTTTCTTCTACTTCATCATAGCATAACGGGTCAAAACTACCTTCTATAGGCCAGCGGTTTTTCCCAGATGTTATTTTATGCCATTCCATCATGCATTTTTGAATTCTGCGTTTGTTAGAAGGATGTGTTATCATTACTAATTTAGCAGGCGTCAGTTCCTTAGTCTGTTTGCTCACGTTGGTTCCCATGGCACTTAGCAGTCAGCGGACACTGTGGTCTGTGTCTATTTACTTAGGGCTGAACGATTTTGGAAATAATCTAATTATGCTTCTCCTTGCTACTGTAATTTTAATGTGATTATTTCCAATCTAATTTTACTCACATATAAACAACAAATCTACTTTGTTTCCTTGCTGTGCAGCTCAATTGTCAAAAGACTCACCGCATCTAAATTCAGAACAGCAATGATTGTGTTTTAACCTAACTATATTTTAACCTAGGTTGCAATTTTTTACCTTTCTCTTTATTAATCGTAAGTAAAGAAAGAATGGCCTATACCTAGAGTTGTTTGTACCCAAGGACTAGTTACACCTAGAACCTTTATTGTTTCTATTAATCAGAATGTTATTCAATAGACTAGCTTTTAGTTAATTTGGACATTTAATCCTTGTTAAATTTAAGGTGCAGTCTACAGGCAAGTCTAGCTTTAAACTAATTGATCTGTATTTTTATGCTACGTATGATTATAGAGACTTCCAAATCCAGTAATAAAATTAGATTATCTCCCTGCTGCTATTGTCTTTCTTTTAGCTAACGTTTTTGTCAACACCTAATGGACACGTTTTAGTTTTATAATTGTTAGTAGCTACAAATTGTAAACTCTGTGATTTTGGAAATTACGTTTATATTAAGACTGCTATTAATTGTCCAGCCCAGCTATTTACTAACCCTCTTAGTCCCTATTTGTCTGTTTTTTTTATCGGGTCCTGCTCTTTCCAATATAGATTTTTCCTTTTTTAACTTTTTACCTTTTTCGATCTGTTATATTTCAACAATCTAGGGTTAGGGTATTTCTGTTATGCTGAACTTTTCTTGTTTTATCCTTTGTTTTATAGTTTTTTATTATATATATTTTACTACTATCAGTTATTATTGTTTATCATTATCTTATCTTTTTATGTTTTATTGCTTAAATTTTATTTTGTTCTATACTTTGTTTCTTTCGAATATATATCTGTATCCTTATCACTGTCAATTTATTATTTATTATTATCTTATTTCTATGTATTATTATTATAGTTCCCGTTTTTCCCTTATTTCCCTTTTTAACAATTAATCTACAGTTTACATACACTAACACAGACAGACATGTATTTTAGCTCTCACCTATTGCACTTCTTGTGCGTTACTCTGCAGGTCTATATTATTCTTACAATAACTTTCCTCACTGTCTCTTACAGTGGCATACGCGTTTTTCCCAGCTTCCCGGCCCCACTTTCACGCTGGACAAGTGAGGGACGTCTCCTTCGAGCGGTACTTTATACTCTGGACTATCGCTTAGGCCAGGCCTTATTAATCATCAATACTTTTGCACAACTTCATAGCACACTTCCTGACTATCACTTAGTCACCAATACCCTTATTCTGCCACAAATATGAACCATACACTAAATGCATCCACTGCTCCGAGCGGCTGTCTCACCAGACTTATGTCAATCGCTTTGACCGGTCTGTCCCTACTTCTCTACCTATTATCTATTTCAGATACAAAACAGTTCTTTGCATCAATCAATACCTTACACAAAAATGCATCAGTTTTTCGTTAGCCATATATTCATGCACATATACTTTTTTCATCAATTGATACCTTAAACAAAATTGCAGCAGTTTACATTAGCCATATATTCAACACTTTAAACAAACATGCAGCCACATACAATTAGCCATATATTCAACACTTTAAACAAACATGCAGCCACATACAATTAGCCATATATTCAACACTTTAAACAAACATGCAGCCACATACAATTAGCCATATATTCACATACACATAAAACGACAATGCAGACACACACACACACACACACACACACACCTCTGGACCGCTCCCCAGCTTATTCTGTTCTTCCTTTATGTTATTTTTGTATATATTCTTCTTGTTATGTTATTGTTTTGTGTATATTACTAAATTTAGATTACTAGGTTCTTTTAGGAGGGCTTTGTGATACCTGACATCCACTAGCCACCTGCCGGAGGCCGGTTCCCCACAAATTTAGATAATTATAACAAATTAGTATCTCACCTGTATTGGTGGATTCTTAAGGGCCCTTGGGGTTCCTGGCGTCCGACCGATGGCAGCAGTCGTCCGGGATCACGCGTCCTCCTGGCTCGGCTCGCCAAAATGTTGTGGATGGGCCTTCCCACAACGTAATGATTTGCACTAAGTCCTTCAAAAATTCTAAGTTCTTGGTAAGGCAGTTAAAAATATCAAACAGTAGTCAAAAAGTGAACAAAGGTAGCTGAGTCTCAGTCCAGGGTGGTTTATTGCAACAACACAAGACAACCACACGTGAGATGTGCTCCGGACAACATCATCTGACAACATACAGAGAGCGGTCGGTTTAAATACATTCTCTGGATCTTTGAGCTCCTCCTGTGAGCCACTCCTTTTTTTACATAATTTCCATTGTTTTTTCCACGGATATCTTTGTTAATTTTTTACCTATCAGTGGAAACTTTTATGGGGCGTGCTTTTTTTAAAACAAGGTTACACATCACAGCTCCTCCCAATCATGGCCCCTGCTCATTTCCATATGGTTACACGTCATTACTTTTTCGGACTTGGACCTTGCATTTTCTGTGTTCATTTTGGAGTCTTTCATGTTCTGCTTTACATTGCAAATGGCTTGCCCTTTTGACCCAGAGGTTTTTCAATTTCCCCTGGTAAATTGGTAAATTCCATTGACCCCCTAATTCTTATTCTGGGCTTGTTGCATGACACACACACATGTTTCTTAGGTGAATGTTTACAGCACCCCTTATATCAATTGTGATAAGACTATATTTATTATAAGATATTCATTGTGAGATATTAATCCACTACAAGGCAATAGGCAAGCCTCCTCCTTGGATTTAATTAAACTGAGGTGACACCTTCAGGGTTGAAGATCCAACAGCTGAAACATCACATGTTTACCTTTTATTGTACTCACTTTCTGTTTTGTTCCCTGTAATTGCAATTCAAATAACATATTTTGCAATACCTTTTGTTTTTTGTTTTTTTGTTTTTTATTTTCTCTTCCTCTCCCCATCCTGAGCCACATTGGAAAATGATGTACCAAATGTTTTGTTCCAGCGAGCATAATCACAATAAGGCCTATAACGATTCAGTTTCATCAGCTGTAATACTGAAGAGGACACACCTTTTAAGACTATTTTTCTGAATAATTCACCACTGTTGTGGGTCCCAGTCAAATTTAGGAACCACTGCTGGGGTGTGAAGGGAGAAAGTTGTATAACTCCCTCTTCCAAGCAAGAAATTAGTAAAGAAAACAAAGTTACATCTGGCATGTGGAACGTTCGTGCATCATTTTCAATATAATTTGCAGCAGAAGAGGGCACACATTCATGTGTGCCTTCAGTCAAATTATCTAATTTAGAGAACGTGTTTACATGAAAGAAATACTTTGGGATCTGCCCTTTAATTTTTCCAAATCCTTTTTCGTTCCTGTTGATTTCTGCCGCTCTGCAAAGTTCGACTGCTGTACTAAAATGATTCAAACCAAATAACATTGTTCATAAATTTTTAAACATCAGCAACTCCATCTGAGGATAACTGTAAAACTGATGCATGACTAGACCTAGGGCTGATAAAATCTATCTAATCAACCAGGTTGTACTTTTACCAAACATCTTTAAGCTCCTTTTTAACTTTTAACTTTTGGTTCTGCTAACTGGTGATTCCTAGACCTACAATTAGCAGAAGTTGTTAGTGAGCTATGTTATGCCAGAAGCTGTTTGAATATGCTTATTATTATTATTAATTATAGTTTGGTATTATAATTTACGTAATAAGTCATTCAACTCAGAATTCCGCTATAACAAAATATAGTTCAAATGGTGGTGATGTTAGCTAGAAGCTTGTAATGATTTATACTACTAATGCATTAATTAACTAGCTGTTATGAACTCATTTATGCTGGAATAAATGATCTGGTCGGATTTTAACCGACGAGATTTATCCGGCAGACTGTGAGAACCCCAATATAACTGCAATTAGAGTTTAAATCCTTATTCCTTTTCACCATCCAATGATATGTCTCTGTATTAATATCAGATGTTAACTCCGAAAGGAGGTAGCTCTGAATTCTGAATAACCATGCAACTGTGAATTAAATTGAACACAAAACAATTTCTATTCCGCAGTTGTTGTTTTTATTGAACCAAAAGCAATTCCCTGTTACAGTAATTCTCTGATCCAACGACCTTGGAAATCTTAATCGCTACTAAACTAAACATGCAAAATATATGTGGAAATAATAGAACAAACAAAAAAAACAAATGGATTAAAATGAGCGGTTAGCGAATCTTAGTTCAAACTCACAGTTGTTTAAACCTCACATTCCAGACGTCGGCATTTGACGTAGCAGCATTGAGAGGCAGGAACCCGCTTCGGGAATCCGGACGGACGCCGCAAGGCTCTGACAACAGCTAGGTCGAACTGGCTAGGCAACACTCTCCCAAGATGGCGACTATGATGACGTATGATCTACAAATTTGCGTGATGCGTGAGGGGAGGTCCTAATGATGCAGTCAGCGCTTACGCTAACGTGGGGCGGCGCTTCGGCTCAGAGAGGGAGCGTCTTGGCTAAGGAGTTTGAACAAACCGCGAACTGAGTTTCAACACAAAGCGATTGAACCTGCTGATAAGAAAGCAAAGATGGAACAAAAAGAGAGGAAAAGGATGAAAAGGTTGAAGAAGCGACTCACGGCGGGGTCACTTATGAACCACAAAATCAAACACAGCAAAATTACCTTCACGCGGGGGGGGGGGGGGGGGGGGAGTTTGGAGTAGCAGCTGCGTGACTTCCCTGACTGGCTGAATGCCAAGAAGAAGACCGATCTTTGTGTGTGATCAAGTTTTATCTCTTTCCACAGTAACGTTATCTCTCCGCTCCGTTGTTAGGGCGGTGGCCATTTTTGGGCCGTGTTGCATGATGGGAGTTGGTGGCCATTTTGACCACATTGCATCATGGGAAATGCAGTTTGTCACGTCCCGTAATGGCATAACAGCTAATTCCTGCTTTCCTTAGATCAACCAGATATAAGTTTAGTGTATTATATTCAAACTAGGGCTTTCAAACTATTAAAATTTTAATTTCAATTAATCTTGTATTTTATCTTGTTATTTCTAAAAGTATAAAAGCTCATTTGGGAATTTTAATATGTACTTTTGCATTAAATGACACTAATTAAAATTATGCTTGTACACAAAATAATTTTCTTTTTAGGCCCTCTCCAGAATTGGAATGACAACATTCTGGTGCCATAAAATGATAAATTCTAGCCAATAATGAGCTAAATCACAATTCATAACGCCCTGATGTTTACACGTATAAACAAATGTGTGAATAAGTAAATATTCCCTACTGAAATATTTTTAAACTCCTAAACAAAGATAGAAATGGTATTAAGCAATTACATATACATTAATACATTTTACATTTAGATAAAATCACAATTTTATTGCTCATTTATTTTTACTCTCTCTCTCAAGCACATTTAATCCTGAGCGGTCCCTTAGTTTGTCAATGCAAAGACAGAAAGTCTGCCCCTGAAGAGGTGGGCTGCGCACTGAGCCGCAGGCGGGACATATCAACTATCAGTGACCAATCCTCGGCTGTTTTCAGCGAGGTTGGGGCTGTGGGTGTAGTAACAGATGAAGCGCATGGTTGGTGGGTGTTTCTAATAACATGTTGTTCCTGGGGGTGTAACTAGGAACTGATTATACCGTAAACTCTCCGTCCAACATGTCCTCGCCATAAACATTCAGATGTTTACATCATGGTCAGATTTGTTTATCATATCTATTGTCCTGTTTTAAGTTAAACTGTCTCTCTGAGGTTCGCCTCAGCTCAGTGTAAAAAGTCTCCTTTACACATATCCCATCCGGTTCCATTTCTCCCATATAATCTCCCCATATGCTGTTTGCCAAATGAATAAAGTTCTAACATTACAATATAAAAAGACCCTACTCTATTATTTTTACAGCTATCATGAATCCATTGTCAAATAAAAGCTTTGTGCATTAATAGTGTAACTGAATACTTTCCCCACGGCTCTGGTTAACTGTCCTCCATAATTAGGCTCCCAAATAACTCAAAAACAAAAATCTTTATCCCCAGTTTCAATAATCTCTAACAACCCTGAGATATTTTCCGTTTAAACCATGTGAATATCTCCATGTTTCAATTTAATTTGGGCTGGACAAACCTTTATAATATTAAATTGTCTGTCTTTTTCTCTTACAACCTTTTAGTTAGACCTTTTCTGTTTAATGGAAGTCTCCAAAGTGCATTTGTTTTGAATGCTGCAGTCATTCAACCCAAATAAACACTTTTTGAAACCGTGGTTTTCTATAATTTTAATCTGGATTATTTTCCACAGACGAACAGAGCTTTCACACCAATAACACATACAACAAGACAATTAGTCGAACAAAACACACACACATGCCTTTCCTTTTAACAGTATTTTTCACAGATCATGTTTGAAAATTTTAGATTGCCGAAATATATTTTGCCGAAATATCATGCTTATTGGCCAACGCGCCTCTGTCACTCCACGGGGAGGTTTAGCTGGCAATATTGCCCCGCACCACCGTGACCGCTCAATTTACCGGCTGTCCGACGCCTCGCCTCCGAGTCCGCAGAGACAAGATTCAACATCTCGCCCCTCGTCTGTCTTCCTTTATCTCATTACGTTTCACGGTTATTTTTAATCATTTCTCCCGACTAGCCGAGAGAAGTATAGACATTATATACGTAGACGCGTCATTGGCGCAGGTTCGCACATCAACGTCACCGCTATATTGTATGTGGCAGAAAAAAGTTAAGTTCTGTTGTAGTGAACGTGGATCGGAGAAGATGCCTCATTCCTGCGCTGCATGGAAATGTATTCGGGCTGATTTCACTACTCTGCCTTCTATAAACTAAGGCTGCACCATGCTGCAAAACTGGACACACAAAAGCTGCAGAGTGGCAACACTAGGAAAAAGCTGTGCAAGACCATTCTTTTTCAAGGTTTTTAGCTTGCATACAGTACAGACTATTGTATTTAGACATAGATGTGCATATATAGATTTTCAAGTATTATAAATAAGCCAAATAAATAGCTGTGTGATTATATATCACTATAGGTCAATATTATAGCTGTCTATACATATCTATATCTTTCTAAATAAATAAATATATATATATATATATATATATATATATATATATATATATATATATATATATATATATATATATATATATATATATATGTGTGTGTGTGTGTGTGTGCATATATATATTTGTGTGTATATGTGTATGTGTTATGAATATAGGGATCAATTTGTTAAATCTAAACATTGTGGTCTTCATTATTTCATAAAACTGTGTCACATGTGAACCTTTAGGAACAGACTTTTTGGGGGAGTATTAAAGAGGTAAAATTACTAATATGAGAAAAAAAGACCTAGGACAATAAAGTAAAAAAAAAAGACTAAAAATAAAGACAAAAGTGGTAATGTTATGAGAAAAATGTCATATTATGAGAATTAAGAGGGAACATTTCCAGAATAGTCACAGTTTGCATAATTATTTCACTCCTGGAGTAATAGGGCCAGGTTAGATTATTTTTATTATTTTTATTCTTTACGAGTATAAAGTCGGGAGAATGAAGCTAAGGGGATACAAAAATAAACTTGTAATATTACAAAAATAAAAATATTACGAATACAAAGTATATTCTGAGATTAAAGTCCCCCTGATACTGTTTAAGTGACTGAGTAACTGCAGATTTGCCACATTTAACATGGCGGACGCTCTGACGCATCCCAGCATAGGCAGAACCCGCCCAACGACGCGTCTACGTATATATATATATATTTTTTTTTTTTTTCCCAGTGTCCTGTCTAGCAATGTGGCAATAGGAATTGATGTCTCAATGCCAGATAGAGCTCGACAGATTTTGCTTTTACAAGTGGAGCAAACAGCTTTCGCCATAGTGCTCCACTTGATTTATGCTTGTAAATAGCTTTATTATGATTCCTGCAAGGAGAATTTCAAATTATATGGACATGACAATGGGAGAGTAAAGGAAGAAGAAAAAGTGAAAGAAAAGAAAAAAAAGAGTAGAGGTGAAAGAAAGAGGAGATAAAAGGGAGAGAGTGATAAAACCTTCTTTGTCTGCTACATCACCTGGAAAGAGACACAAAAAGAACAGCACAACCAACAGACATAAAGCAACAGCTACACTCGAATAACACCTAGATGCCATTGCTAAATCATATATATTATTATGTAAGCTGACATGTGTAATGTGATATTTGAAAAAAGAAAGTGAAAGAACATAAATAAATAAATAAACAAATTATAAGATTACTGTATATAAGTGAACACTTAATACCTGGGACCCAGCACCTGTGGGAGATGTGAAAGTGCACTAGTTTAGGTGAAGATTATCCAGAAATAGCTTGATAGTGATTGTGGAGAACCGAAGACCCACCTTCCCCGAGCACAGAGGCAGGCGTCAGGGGACCCGTAACCCCGGACTCCCAAAGGGGCCCCTAAAGCAGGTCGTCCAGGAGGGGCCGACACAGGATATCTGCAACACCCCCCCCAAGGAAGGAGCAGAGACGACCCCGAGGAAATCCCCCAGCCACCGCAATGCCGACGCCCCCAAGAGCCGCGGAGACGAGCCCGTGGGCTCCGCCGGCAGCCAGCCCCGCTGAAGTGGTCCCGGCCATGGGCCCTGAGGGCCAGAGGCCCCAGGGGCGCCCCGCCCCCGCGACAGGGGCCCCGGCCGCCCCCCGGGGGGCCAGGCCCCGCGAAGAGGCCGCCGGGAGTGGGCCGGCGCACGCCCGGGAACCCGCCCCAAACCCGAAGCCAACCAACGCGCCAGGGGACCAAGGCGCCCGCCAACGAAGTGGAGGAGGGCAGGACGTGGGGGGATGGGCTCCGCACCTAGCGGAGACTTGAGATGTTCTTGGGAGAGGGAGCGGACCACACCCATACCTGAAAAAAAAAAAAAAAAAAAAACTCATTCACCCCATCCCTCCCTTGTGCCCCACTCACCACACACAGAGAAAAAAAAAAAAAAAAAAAAAAAAAAAAAAAAGACGCAGTACACACATTCCCACATAACACTCACATCCAACACTGACCAAAGGGGGGGGGATCACCCCAAATCGACTATACGACTGCTTGTGCCCGACCCCCGGCCCCGGCCCCAGACCAGACGCCCCCCGGACCGGGCCCCCCCAAGAGGGCGGGCCAACACGACCCGCACGAGCCACCCGGCCAGAGCCCCCCCCCTCCCCCTAAATACCTAATAAACCCCCTCCCTCCCCCCACCTTACCCTTGCCATCCCTGCCCCCCGCCCCCTGGGGGGAGCAGAGGTATCAGCCCCAGACCTGGCAAGCCGCTGACTGCACACCGCAGCCCCCCACCAAGACCCCGGACACAGTGGCCCGCACCTCCTCCAGGCCCCAGACTCCTTGCCGCCATCGGAGAACGGGGGTGTGCAGAAGACCCCGACCCTCCCTACGCCTGCTCAGATATTGTGTTGTTGCATGTTGTTCTCAAGTGCGTTTAAAAACTGGGAGCGCCGAAGGGGATGCACGGCACAGCCCACCCCCCTTCCGGAAGGTAGCTGTTGCCAGCGCACCCCCTCCGTGTGACTGCCCAGAACCCTCAATGTCTAAGTGGGAGAGGAGGTGAAGGGAGCCGTCCGAGGTGAGGCCCACACAACATAAGCCCCCCCCCAGACGTCTTCCCCCCACCCCCCCCTACCATGGCCTATATGAGTGTGCGATGTGAAAAATGTTTGAAGTGAAAGTGTCTAAGATGCATGATAAAATTGGGGAGAGGGGCATCACCAGAAAGTGGCAACCTCCAGTAACGCCCCCTCCCACATGACCTACATGTGTGGCGGCGTGATGGAGCAGGCAGAGGGAGGGGTCCGGGGATGGGGAGCAAATGACTGGGAAGCCAACCCAGGGAGCCAGCTCCCCTACTGACTCCAATAGGCACCCCCGCTCCCCGAAAGCCCCACCCAGAGAAGGGGGCCCCGCCAGCGGCACCACCGTAGCCCGGGGGACAGGGAGAGGCCGCAGGGCCCGCCAGCCAACCACCCACCAGGACCAACACCTCAACCCCCCCCAGCCCACCCACCAAGCCTACTTAAACTAAATAAATAAATAAATAATAATAATAATAATAATAATAATAATAATAATAATAATAATAAGAGGGGGGGACACTGGCCAGCCGGCCCGCACGAGCCATCCCAAACCCCACCCCCAGGTGAAACCCGCACCGGAAGACGACACGGACCAGGACCGGGACAGGGGGCCGGACACAAGCCCACCAGAACGTCAACGCCCCCAACCCCCCCCCTCCCGTAGATTTAATCCCTCCCCAACACTAACGTTCAAACAACTCACCATACATTCGACAGTAGACATCCAGGCTGGGTAGGTCCCTACTCCCCCTCCTTTCCCCCTCCCCCCACTGGCAGAGTGCCTATCCAATGAAGGAGAAGAGTATCTGCCCAGAGGTGTTAATGACCATGCCCCCCTACCACCTCAACGGGCCCCGAGGCCCCCCAGTGCACCAGAGGCCCCGTGCAGGGGCGGACACCCGGGCGCGCGCCGGCCCACACCAAAAGCGGCGCCCCCCCGGAACCGGAACCCCCGAGGCCCCGCCGGGGCCCGCGTCCGAGGGCGGCGCGCCCCGGGGACCCCAGACCCCCAGACCCACCCCGGACCCACCCAGCGGCAGCACAGCTACCAGGTCAGTAACCCACGTCCGTCAACACGCAGCTCCCAAAGAGCGCCGCAAGCGGCCGCTGTGGGCCACCCGTAGGCCTCCCAAACTCCTCCCAGATGGGGGCAACAGACCCCGGTGCCGGATCCACCAGGCGCCCTACTCCAAGTGCCCCCAGGGCCCCAGGAACCCCTCCATCCAGCCACTGCGCCCTGCAGGAAGCAACCCACCGCCCCCTATTCCACTAAGTGATGGTGTTGATCAGAGGAGCCCAAAGAGACCAATCAGATGTGGAAGCAGATGCTGTCTCTAGATTAATATGATCCAACAAAAGATCTCTATACTGATTGATACTGAGATTTTGTTTACTTTTCCAATTCATGAGGATAGTTTTCTTTGCGATGCATAAAGCAGTAAAAACCATGTAAACTATTTCTTTTTTCAGAGGACTTTCCTCAAAATTACCGAGCAGGCAAACTGATGGGGAAGGTGTAATTTTACAGCTCAAGCACTTTGATAAGTCCTTACATATCTGTGTCCAGAACCTCTGGACTGGTGTGCATAACCATAACGCATGAAAATAATTATCAGGATGATTTCCTATGCAGTGTGGGCAGATATTAGATTGTTCCAGACCCATCTTGAATAATCTTTGTCCTGTGTAGTGTACTCTGTGAAGGATTTTGTATTGTATTAGTTGTAAGTTGGTGTTTCTAGTCAATTTGAAAGTTCTTAGACATATCTGAGCCCAGAAATTTTGTTCAAAGGTGCCTGATAAATCTTTTTCCCACTTCATTATAGGAAGAGATATCGAATCATCTATTTTAGTCAGTGTCCTGTATAATTTAGACAGTAGTTTGGGGGGGGTTAAATCTAAGAACTGTATTATATTAGTTGGGACTTGTAAACCACCATTAATATGCTTATATTTATTTTTAATTATAGATTTAAGTTGTTCATATTCCAAGAATTTATTTTTACTAATGCCATATTGCATATTTAGTTTAGCAAAATTGATGAACTCGGTTCCGTCAAGTAGATGTTCCAGATATTTAATACCTTTATTCTTCCAGTATGTAAAGTTTATCATTTTATTATTTTGTAGGATATCAGGGTTATTCCAGATAGGTGTACGACTGCATGGGATAAGTGATGACTTTGTCATTTTGAGGAACTCCCACCATGCTGTCAGAGTAGAGCTAATGTTGATATTTTTGAAGCATGTATGCCGTTTTATATTTGAGCTAATAAACAGCAGATCTGAAATCATGATATTATTGCACATTTCCTGTTCTATATATAACCAAGGCTCATCTAAAAGAGTATTTTTTATCCATTTAGAGATGTATTGTAGCCTATTTGCTAAGTAATAGTTATGGAAGTTAGGCAGATCTAGTCCTCCCCTGTCTTTAGTCTTCTGTATTGTCTTTAAGCTAATACGTGGGGGTTTATCTTTCCAAAGAAATTTAGAAATGGCAGAGTCTAGAGATTTAAACCAGTCAGATGATGGTTTATTGGGGATCATTGAAAATAAATAATTAATTCTAGGTAGGACCATCATTTTTATTGAAGCTACCCTACCCATAAGTGTGATTGGAAGCGATTTCCATCTTTCAAGATCCTCTTCTATCCTGTTTAAAAGTGGGGCATGGTTAAGTTTAAGTAAATCTGTTAATTTATTCGACACAGTAATACCTAAATATTTAATATTTCCTGATTGCATTTGTAAATTTAGGGAGTTTTCGAGACAGCAATTAATTGACAGTACCGTAGATTTAGACCAGTTTAACAAGTAATCTGATACTTTAGAGAAAGATTCTAGTATTCTAATTACTTGTAAAAGAGAATTATTTGAATGCTGGAGATAAAGTAATACATCATCCGCGTACAGACTAATCTTGTGCTCTATTTTCATGCATTTTATACCTTTTACAGCTTTTGTTTGTCTGATTGTTGCTGCTAGAGGTTCTATAAAGATGGCAAAAAGTGATGGAGAAAGAGGGCATCCTTGCCTGGTGCCCCTCTGTAGACAAAAACTGGAAGATATTTGATTATTTGTCCTGACACAGGCTGTTGGAGAATTGTATAGAATTTTTAACCAGTTTATGAATAAATCGCCAAAACCGAATTTATGAAGAGTAGCGAATAAAAATTTCCGATTTACTCTATCAAATGCTTTTTCTGCGTCTAAAGACAATATATTGGTTTTAATGTTTTTACTGTAGGAATAATCAATTAAATTAAGTAATCGGCGTGTATTTGTGGATGACTGCCTTCCTCTGATGAAACCAGTTTGATCTGGATGTATTATGAGAGGAGTTACTTTGTCTAATCTTTTTGCAAAAGCTTTACAGATTATCTTAATATCCACATTAATTAAGGATATGGGACGATAACTAGTGGGCAACACAGGATCTTTGTCTGGCTTGAGCCGTATGCCGGAGGAGTACACATGCACTGTTCTTCTCCTCTCCTAGGTGTGATCCTTCGGTGCCTGTAGTATCAGCATCTTTCTGCATAGGTGACTGATTACGGAGCGGTCCAGTCAGCCTCTGCATCACAGCGGCAGTCATCTGTCAAAAACAAGACCCCACAAGACCACAATCAGTTTAGCAAACAGCATAAAACATATCAAGACTACTTAAAACTATGTTAACACCAAGCTAATAGAGCAGCACCTGCATCATTACTCATACTCATTCAAATATTCATATCACACATTCCTTCTAGTTTTTACAAACAGCCTATGCTAGTACCTGGGATACCATTGGTAAGGTTACACAGTCAAGATATAACAGCATTAGTTTGGGTTCTATAAGAGGAAAAAATGGGTTTTATACATTTTATAAATGTCACCGTTCCAAACTAAATATTTAATTACACAGCTAAATGTTTAGATTGTAAACTATATATTAAGATGCAAACCAAGCATTTAGTTTTCAAATGAAATATTGAAATCCAAATGAAATGTTTAGCTTACAAACTAGACGTTTATTTTGGAGCTAAATATTAAGCTTGTTATTTAAATATTAAACTGAGAACTGTGACTTATTTATAGATTTATGAATAACAAAAATATGAATAATGAACCCTGCCTTTAATGTCATATGACAGGCTAAATATTTTGCTGTAAATCTCTTATTGTATAACTTTACAAACGGAACCCCAAAAACCTACCAGCAGAGATGAAAAATATTCAGATAATAATTGACAAACAGAACAAAGCTAAAAGATGGCTGTCTTAATGTGAAAGCATATGTTTTATCAAGAGTGACACAAACGTAAACACTGTACACTTCCCAAGCTTACCTGTCTGCTGCCCTCTTGACGTCTCCACGGAGATTTTAATGGAACTTCGTAGCCCGGCCACTTTTCTGGCATCGTGTTGTCTTCTATCGGGCTTTTTTTTCCCCACGAAATTAAAAGAACAAACATACCATTGTTTTGGTGGTTTCTTCAAATTTACAACTTTTAGCCACAGGCGGAGGGATATCTCAATCTTCGGCTGGGGGTGAAGAAAGTAGGGCGCCTGGTATCTACAGCTCTTGTACGCGGTCAATGATTAAAACACTCCTGCTCCACATAAACCTTTCGTTTACACCCGTTATCATGACAGCCTCTAACCGGACAAACGATCCCGGCCTTCCATGAAATCATAAAGACGAGTAATTTGGTACGAATTAGTCGGCGAGTCGCTGTCCAGCTGACTCGCCAGTAACAGGAAGTGACGTATCGGACGTCTCGCACGGAAAACCGCCACTCACTGTCTCCGTATTTCCGTTGAAAATAAGGTGATACTAGCGAGCATAAAGTAAAACTTAATCCATTCCCATAAATTTGCCATTTTAGTTCTCGAGTAGAAGACGCATATGCTTCTTCTTCGTCTTAAATGAGTCAGACTAAAAGCATACTAGCGCCACCATCTGGATAAGTTATCACGTTTTTACAAGATAATTTTCACGTTTATACAAGATAATTATCATGTTTATACAAGATATTTATCACGTTTATACAAGATAATTATCACGTTTATACAAGATAATTTTCACGTTTATACAAGATAATTATCACGTTTATACAAGATATTTATCACGTTTATACAAGATATTTATCACGTTTATACAAGATAATTATCACGTTTATACAAGATAATTATCACGTTTTTACAAGATAATTATCACGTTTATACAAGATAATTATAACGTTTTTACAAGATAATTATCATGTTTTTACAAGATAAGATCACGTTTATACAAAATAATTATCATGTTTATACAGGATAAGCAACAAAAAAAATATTTTGTCCAGTGGCAGCAATACGCTTCCGTAGTTAGCTGATTGTGGCTCTTTTTTTTTTTTTTTTTTATCTTTATCATTCCCTGTCCGATTCACGCTGGGTGTGTGCGTCCAGCTCACGGCTCATACCGTTCTCCCTGTTTCTACGTCAGGTCACGGTTTCTTAAGACTATGTCCCGTCCATCAACTTGGGCTATATTGAGGCAAGGAGGCAAACAGATAGTGGACAAAGACAGTCCAGATTTTTAAGGGCAGAAAAGCGAGAAATCAGAAAGCAGCATGTGGAGGCAGCATCAGTTCTTTTATACCTGGCCTGGCATGAAAAGAGATCTGCTTAATAATTTTTTTTATTCCTTGATTCTTTAAAATTAGAATATTTGTATTCAGTAGTTTACAAAAATGTGATCTTTGATGTGAGATTATGGTTTTCATGTAACATTATTTATTACAGAGGCGTTAACATGAATTCATGATTCTTGTGTGCAGAAAATTTCTGACCTCCGGAAGGAAACTCAGCAGCTCTATGCAGAGGTAGGACGACTTCAAGAGGAAAATTTGCGTTTGTCACCCTCATTGAACAAGCAACATTTAGAACCACAACAGAAAGTGATAGAAAGCTGCAATTTCACACTGGCATTCCATCCGTGGCAATATTCTTGTGGCTGCCTTCGTTTGTGGAATGTGTGTTACCTACAAGCAGAGTGATGTCACCCAAGAGTTTTCTATTGTGTATTCTCATGAAGCTCAGGTTAAATCTGCAGCATCAGGATTGGTTTAATTTTTCGCTGACCACAATTTCGGACATTCTTAATCAAGGACTTCCAAGACTGGCTAGAAAACATTGCTTCCTTATTCAGTGGCCAGAGAGAGAGAGTACCTGATAGCAAATATGCCATACATATTCAAGGTCTCATACCCAAGGTGTTCCAGCATCATTGACTGTTTTGAAGTCTTTATTCAGAGACCTGGAAAGCTAACAGCTAGAGCACAGACATGGTCTAACTATAAACATAATAACACCATAAAGTTTTTGGTTTCCATAACACCAACAGGGGCCATTTCTTTTGTTTCAAAAGCATTTGGTGGGAGAACATCAGACAAAGTGATCACACTCAGAAGTGGATTTCTGGACAACATTCAGTATGGTGACCAGGTTTTGGCAGACCGGGGATATTTAATTTCAGAAGACTTGGCCAACCATGGTGCAACACTTGTTATACAAGATGTTAAAGAACTTTAACATCTTGAGTTTGAATATGACAATGCACATGGTCCCACATGCCGACAGTGTAGTTACCATTTGTTCTGCGATCTGCAACCTGCAACCTAAACTAGTTATGTAAATGAGAAAATTCTCTCACTCGAGAAGTGACATTATTTTATTTTTATATAATTCTCTCAACTGAGAAGTGGCATGTTTATTTGAAATTATTTTATTTTAACTATTTCCTGTTTGTAAAATTTTTATATTGAATTTGAAATGGTATTTTCTCCTTTATCTGTATTTTAAGTATTCTTTTCCATTCAATATAGGTGTATAACTGGAATTAAAACCAAAATTTCACAATAAAAAACATTTATTTTCAATATCATTCATGTATTCAATTTATTTGCAATGTGAATAAAAATGCAAGTAATTCAAAATGTCCTTCGATTATGGTATTTGAACTAAAGATCCAGTTTGGAATAGATTAATTCTGTCCTCAGTGACTCATCATGGTTCACAACTTGCACAAAACCACTGACCACGGGGTTTTCGTCGAATGTTCACACATTGATAGTGGAACCATTCGTAAGGACATAATTCACCATCACATTTAATCATTCGTCCATATTCAGGTTCATTACAAATGCACCAGTTTTTTTTTCATTACTATCCAGTTCTTGGTTGACAACAGGTTCATTTTCTAACTGTCGAGTTATAAGTTCATGGACAACATGGTCTTCGATAAATTTCTCACATTTGTTTATGAGGTTATCACAGAACTTTTCATCAAGTGTAATGCGAACAATACACATGCTTGCTGGTTCACTCTTAGTGAATACTACAAAGTTACAATACTGACTCTTTGTTAAAAACATCTGCATTTGAACTTGGGTGTAGTATGTTTTTCCTTGAGATATAGAGTAGCATCAAGGCAAAAATCCTTATCTATGATGGCTGCTTCCTCAACAGGAACATTCCTATGTTTAAAGGGACACTTGATTTCTAAAGTTCCATTGCCACAACAATCACAGTTCACAGCTCCATCAGGGCTGGCTCCAAGGAATGGATGGCTTGGGTCAATCACAAACCCTGATAATCTACAGGTGAAGTTTATATGTCCTGCTTTCTGGTGAAGACTGTAGGCTTGTCTGCATTCATCTTGTATCTCAGTTCCCCACTTGACAGCAGCATTTTTGGAGAGGTCATACACCTTGTATCCTACTATTCTCTTTACAAGACTGTCAGGATTGGTTGTTGGTTGTCTAACGAGAACATCATGGGCTTTGGAAGCAGTAATCCTCCCTGTCCGGTGTTGGTACCACAATGGACTGATCGACTGATTCCTTGTCATGTATTCCAAGTTGCTGGCTTGTGCAGAGGACACCGAATAGTTCTTCAACACTTCAGCACAAAGTTCTGTTATTGAATCTTCTTGAAAGTCTTGTTGTAGCGTTGAAAGAAGTTGAGGGTATTTTGTCTCTCTCCCCACAAGATCAGCGTTTACAATTGGTGATAACACGTTAACAGAGGTGAAGAAAGCATAAAGGCTATCAAGAACACTTTGCAGAGGAAGTTGGGCTGTACCATGTGCATGAACAGAATCTTATTCCTTAGTACATCTTCCTTTAATTTCACTAAATATTCCAGTGATGGTGGCTGGGGTTACCTAGAAAAAAATTATAAATGTAATAATATTACGCACAATTTCTTAAAATATATTTGTAAAATATGTCTTATTGTCAGGACTCAGTCAGCAGGGCCGTGTAGCTTGCTACCGATTCTGCTGCCCTTGCTTTTTCCCACAGGTGTTCGGTGTTGGCCAAGTGGGCGGAGCCCACACACCTGCGGACGGTTGAGCAGCACCAGACAGCTCCATTTAAGCAGCACACAGATAGCGGGAAGATGCCCGCTGTCTGTGTGCTGACAGTGCTGACAGCGTGTTACTGTGTGCTGACAGCGTGTTACCGTCGTGGTATGCAACCAGTCGTGGCCTCTAGCTTTGTGATCTCAACGAGAAACTTAACGTTCTTACCTTTGTGTCTACCAGGTTCCTCTGTGCGTCCCGACGTCCTCCTCCTGAGTCAAACACCTCCAAGTCCTTCACTCATGCCAGCTTTCCCCTGAGCTCCTCTGGATTCCTCGCGAGTCAGTTCCTCATCCTCGGATCCTGCTTCCTTCGACATCTACTGGTCTCTCCCGCTGTTCTGGACCCCTGGACATCCCGGTGCTGCTCGGACCCACTTCTGCCTCCGCCCTCTGGTCTCTCGGACACCCGTGGCCCCACCACCAAGCAAGCGCTGAGCCCACACCTCCTCCCCGGTCTGGCTTCCCAGCCCAGTGGTAAGCTTACGTCCAGCAGCACATCTCCCTCGCCCCTTTCTGTTGTTAACACATCTTCCATTTCCCTAGATTGATCCGGTCCCGTGTCTTCTTGGTTCCCGTGCTGACTCAGCTCTGCTCAGTCAGTCCTCTCTCCGTGATCCTAGTTAAATAAACCTTTTCAAAATATACCTGTTTGTGTATTCTGCATGTGGGTGAAACACATCAAGCCAAACATGACAGAAGAACACTCTCGCCAAACAGACACAACAGATACACTCGGTCGAGCATTTTCAGCACAACAGGATCAGATTAGGGGTTTAGAAGCCGCAGTAGTGGTCTTACAGGGGCAGCTGCAGGGTTTAGCTTCCCAGCTTAATCAGCTAGTGAGTATGGCTAGCACTAGTCAACAACCAGTCACATCTGCGTCCTCGAGCCCTCCCCCTGAACCAACGTTCAGGGGCAGGGCTACTACGTCCCCGTATGTAACTGAGTCCTCCACGCCATCCCCGGAGAAGTTCTCCAGAGAGGCTGGAGAATGTGGTGGTTTTCTTTTTCAATGTTCCCTTGTGTTTAATCGCTCCCCACGTACTTATTCCCATGACTATGCTAAGATCTCGTACATCTTACGGCTTTTAACGGGCCGAGCGCTGAGGTGGGCGGAGTCCCGCTTTCCAGACTGTCAACAGTTTGGTTGCACTTTCAGCGACTTTATCTCTGAGTTTAAAACAGTTTTCGCGGCCGAATCTGATGAGGCGGCTGCCCCGTTACCGTCTAGCCGCCTGTACAACATTTCCCAGAGCGAACGCCAGGCACTAGAGAGTTATGTTATGGAGTCCCTAGCCGCGGGGCTTATACACACCTCCTCTTCCCCTCTAGGGTCAGGGTTTTTCTTTGTGGGCAAAAAGGATGGTTCCCTTAGGCCCTGCATAGACTACCGTGGCTTAAACATCATCACTGTTAAAAATAAGTACCCTCTCCCGCTCCTCTCCTCCGCATTAGAACCAGTACAATCAGCCACCATTTTTACTAAGCTGGACTTACGTAATGCTTACCACTTGGTGCGCCGGGGAGATGAGTGGAAGACAGCATTCAAGACCCCACTTGGACATTTTGAGTACCAGGTCATGCCGTTCGGCCTGTGCAATGCCCCCGCCGTTTTCCAAGCCCAAGTCAACGACGTCCTGCGAGATTTCCTCAACGTTTTCGTCTTCGTCTACCTAGATGACATCCTGATCTACTCCCGTGACCCCTCCGAACATTACAAGCACGTCCAATTAGTCCTCCAACGCCTCCTCGAGAACAAACTCTTCGTCAAAGCAGAGAAATGTGAGTTTCACAAACCCTCCGTTACCTTCCTTGGACTCATCCTGGAGGGGGGTCAAGTGCGAACTGGCCCGAACCCGGGTCCAGAAAAGACCTCCAGCGCTTCCTGGGCTTTGCCAATTTCTATAGAAGGTTCATACGTGGGTACAGTCAGATCGCCGCCCCCCTTCATGCACTCACGTCCACCAAGATCCCATTTACCTGGTCTCCCGACGCACACTCAGCCTTTGTCAACCTCAAGAACCGGTTCTCCCAGGCACCCATTCTCATCTACCCAGACCCTTCAAAGCAGTACATTGTTGAGATCGACGCCTCCGACACCGGTGTGGGGGCCGTCCTGTCCCAGGTGTCCGATGCAGACCAGAAACTTCATCCGTGCGCCTTCTTCTCCAGGCGTTTGTCCCCGGCGGAGAGAAATTACGACGTCGGGGACAGAGAGCTATTGGCCATCAAGCTCGCCCTGGAGGAGTGGCGTCACTGGTTGGAGGGGTCCGAGCAGCCGGTCCTTGTCTGGACGGACCACAAGAACCTTGAATACATCCAAACCACCAGAAGATTAAATCCCCATCAAGCCCGCTGGTCTCTGTTTTTCTCCCGTTTCAACCTCAACATCTCTTATCGCCCCGGCTCCAAGAACGTCAAGCCTGAGGCCCTGTCCCGTCTGCACTCCTCCCCCGACTCCGAGAAGGAACCAGTAGCCATTATATCCCCCTCCTGCGTGCTTGGTGCTCTCCAGTGGGAGGTTCAGGACCTCATCACCCGTGCCCTACCTACAGACCCAGATCCCGGAACCGGCCCACCTAATCCTACCTACGTCCCTTCCACCGTAAGATCTCAAGTTATTCAATGGACCCACTCTGAAAAGTTCTCTGCACATCCCGGAATCCATCGAACTCAGACTCTCCTCGCCCGTAGTTTCTGGTGGCTCACATTATTCCAAGACGTTAAGCAATTTGTCCTCTCGTGTCCCGTGTGCCCAAAATAAACCATCCAACAGACCTCCTTCAGCCCTTACCAGTCCCTGAACGTCCCTGGTCCCACATTGCCCTAGACTTTGTTACCGGACTCCCCTCCTCACAAGGCATGTCAGTCATTCTCACAGTCGATCGATTCTCCAAGGCCTGTCACCTCATTCCACTCCGTAAGCTTCCCTCCGCTCTCCTCACGGCCCAGCTCCTGGTAAGACATGTCTTTCGTCTCCATGGAATACCTCGTGAGATCCTGTCTGACCGTGGTCCCCAGTTTACATCTCGGGTGTGGAAAGAGTTTGCCGTGGCCCTTGGGGCCCGGTATACTCTGACCTCAGGATACCACCCTCAGACCAACGGTCAGACAGAGAGGATGAACCAGGAGCTGGAGACCACGCTCCGTTGTCTTACATCCAAGAACCCCGCCGAATGGAGTAAATACCTCCCCTGGATTGAGTATGCTCACAATAGCCACGTTTCCACTGCCACTGGTCACTCACCTTTCGAGATCTCCCTAGGTTACCAACCCCCACTCCTTCCCGAGGACAACAATCTGATCACCGTTCCTTCTGTGCAAGACCACATCACCCGTATCCGTCAAATCTGGACTCAAGCCAACCAAGCCCTTCAAGAAACTGCAGAGCAGAATCGCCGATTCGCTGACCAGAGGCGGGTCCCAGCCCCCACCTACCACCCTGGTCAGCGAGTCTGGCTATCCACCCGAGACCTCCCCTCCCGAGCAGCCGCAGGAAAGTTGTCTCCCCGATTCACCGGCCCTTATGAGATCACCTCAGTCATCAGTCCCACCACTGTTTGTCTTCGTCTCCCGTCCCACTCCCGTGTGCACCCAACCTTCCATGTCTCACAGATCAAACCCATCGTGTCTAGTCCCTTGCTCGGACCCACTTCTGCCTCCGCCCTCTGGTCTCTCTGACACCCGTGGCCCCACCACCAAGCAAGTGCTTAGCCCACACCTCCTCCTCCCCGGTCTGGCTTCCCAGCCCAGTGGTAAGCTTACGTCCAGCAGCACATCTCCCTCGCCCCTTTCTGTTGTTAACACATCTTCCATTTCCCTAGATTGATCCAGTCCCGTGTCTTCTTGGTTCCCGTCCCGACTCAGCTCTGCTCAGTCAGTCCTCTCTCCGTGATCCTAGTTAAATAAACCTTTTCAAAATATACCTGTTTCCCGAGTGTATTCTGCATGTGGGCGAAACACATCAAGTCAAACATGACACTTATTAATAACTGTTAGTTCAGACAGTAGGAATTAAATGGCATTAACAAGGACAAATGATTATTTCATGACTATAACTCAAAAGAATCAAGAAACTCATAACAGTTAAAATTTGCTTACCTCCTTTCGAAAAGAGCTATTCCACTGACAGGCTTTACTTGTGGAGCTTGATTGGGTCAGTCTCATCTTTACAGCCATCTCCACTTTGAACAAAAGTGCCCCCACATTGTCATGATTTGGGTTTTTATTATTTGCTTATGTTCCGTTTGGTCTTTATGGTGATTTTGGTTCTGGATTAGTCTAGTTTAATTTCTGTTTTGGTTTAGTAATTCTCTTCATGTAATCAATTCTGTCTTAGGTTTAGGTTATGTATTAGTTTTGGCTAATGGAATAGTTTGAGTTTTAATGTGGTTTGATTTTTGTACTTTGTGTTATATTATTAGTTTCTTCTGGCCTGTTCTGATCACTTCTGTCACCAGCCTTTATTCAGTTCACTTGCCAGCATTCTTTTGTCTTCCTGTCACTCCCCTTAATCAGTCACCATCCAATCAGCTTCAGTTTACTTCCAGCCATTTTGTCCCCCCCTGATCAGCTCCACCCATTCTGGTAATTAGTTTCACTCTGTTCACCTGCTCACTCCCCTATTTATATCTGCCTCTGTCTCCTGCACTCTGCCAGATCATTGTCTTTACGAGCCCTTGGTGAGTTTTTTCCAGCAGTCCCTTTGTGTCTTTCTGTCTCTGGTTCGTGACAGAATGATCTGGCCCAACATGGACCCATCGGCCGACAAACAGTGGCGGTCTGATGTTGAGAAATCTTTTTCTCGATTGGAGTCAAGTTTGTGGGAGATTCTTGTTTTTCTTAGTAGCCCGGGGCCTGCTGAAGCCTGTAGGCCGGGCCCTCCTGAAGCCTGTAGGCCGGGCCCTCCTGAAGCCTGTAGCCCGGGGCCTCCTGAAGCCTGTAGGCCGGGGCCTCCTGAAGCCTGTAGGCCGGGGCCTCCTTAAGCCTGTAGGCCGGGGCCTCCTGAAGCCTGTAGCCTGGGGCCTCCTGAAGCCTGTAGCCTGGGGCCTCCTGAAGCCTGTAGCCCGGGGCCTCCTGAAGCCTGCAGCCAGGCCCCGTCTGTGCCTGAAGCCTGTAGCCAGGCCCCGTCTGAACCTGAAGCCTGTAGCCTGGGGCCTGCATCCCCTGAACTCTGTAGCCAGGCACCTCCTGAACTCTGTAGCCAGGCACCTCCTGAACTCTGGAGCCAGGCGCCTCCTGAACTCTGTAGCCAGGCGCTTCCTGAACTCTGTAGCCACGCGCCTCTTCTAGCTCGTAGTCCGGCGCCAGGTTCTGCTCTCTCTCTCTCTCCAGGCGTCGGGTCCGGTTCCGCCGCCGACCTCCGAGAGACCTGCTCCGACGCTGGCCTCCGAGAGACCTGCTCCGACGCCGGCCTCCGAGAGATCTGCTCCGACGCTGGCCTCCGAAAGACCTGCTCCGACGCCGGCCTCCGAAAGACCTGCTCCGACGCCGGCCTCCGAAAGACCTGCTCCGACGCCGGCCTCCAAAAGACCTGCTCCGACGCCAGCCTCCGAAAGACCTGCTCCGACGCCGGCCTCCGAAAGACCTGCTCCGACGCCGGCCTCCGAAAGACCTGCACCGACGCCGGCCTCCGCCCTCGAAGGGCCCTGCTTGCTTCGTCGACTCCGCCCTCGAAGGGTCCTGCTTGCTTCGTCGACTCCGCCCTCGAAGGGCCCTGCTTGCTTCGTTGACTCCGCCCTCGAAGGGCCCTGCTTGCTTCGTCGACTCCGCCTTCGAAGGGCCCTGCTTGCTTCGTCGACTCCGCCCTCGAAGGGCCCTGCTTGCTTCGTCTACTCCGCCCTCGAAGGGCCCTGCTTGCTTCGTCGACTCCGCCCTCGAAGGGCCCTGCTCTGTAGCCAGGCACCGGACATACCGACACGCCGGGGCCATTTCTTTGGGACTCCCTCCGGACTTATTGGGGTCTGTCCATTGGACGCCCAAATAGACCGAGACCCTGTTTGGGTTGTTTTTGTTTGGATTTTGGTTTGGATTCTTGTTTAGACAGTTTTCTTTTTTTTTACTCTGACCCTCCGTCCTGTACCTCCCTCCACCCGCCCGGTCTGGTTTGTTTTTTGTTTCTGATTTATTTATTTTTTTCTTTAGAGCGTCTGGAATCCACCCTTGAGGGAGGGGCTCCGTCATGATTTGGGTTTTTATTATTTGCTTATGTTCTGTTTGGTCTTTATGGTGATTTTGGTTCTGGATTAGTCTAGTTTAATTTCTGTTTTGGTTTAGTAATTCTCTTCATGTAATCAATTCTGTCTTAGGTTTAGGTTATGTATTAGTTTTGGTTAATGGAATAGTTTGAGTTTTAATGTGGTTTGATTTTTTGTACTTTGTGTTATATTATTAGTTTCTTCTGGCCTGTTCTGATCACTTCTGTCACCAGCCTTTATTCAGTTCCCCTGCCAGCATTCTTTTGTCTTCCTGTCACTCCCCTTAATCAGTCACCATCCAATCAGCTTCAGTTTACAGTTTACTTCCAGCCATTTTGTCCCCCCCCCTGATCAGCTCCACCCATTCTGGTAATTAGTTTCACTCTGTTCACCTGCTCACTCCCCTATTTATATCTGCCTCTGTCTCCTGCACTCTGCCAGATCATTGTCTTTACGAGCCCTTGGTGAGTTTTGTCCAGCAGTCCCTTTGTGTCTTTCTGTCGACGGTACCCAATTGCATCTTTTTTGACATCTGAGCCAGCCTGTATCCTGAACCTGATTTTCCTGCCCTGTCTGACTGCTTACCCGTTTTACCGACCCGAATCTGCCTTAGGATTATCTGAGCTTGCCTTATCCCTGTCTGTACTCCTGCCTGTTTTTGGACTGCTTTTTGTGTACCGATTTTTGGACTGCCATACTGACCATTGAGCCTGCCTTTCCCTGTATTGTCAAGATCGCCTCCATTAAACCTGTTTTTTCACTCATTTGCTTGTCCGGCCTGAATACTGGGTCCTTCTGCACCGTTCGTGACACACATGGCTGCATACTTCTCCAAGCCTGAAATGATTTGTTATTGCTGATCAATAGAAAATTGTGATTTAAAAAAAATGATCATAATTTCACAGTAGATATTAAAAATATTTACCCAGCCATGCATGTACAATGTGCACAGTAGATAGTTCCACTAGATTTCTCTAAATAAACCCGTGGTTCATGTTGTTTGTCTCGTATTCTCTGGGATGGAGTAACCTTGGTCTTCAGAGCAATGTAGGGGCAGCTTGTATCAATTTGGTGTGACAATACCTCCTACATGTCCACTTAAAACATACCTACAAAGAAATTAATAGTGAATAATATTAAGAATCAATCATTATTTAATAATACTCTTTACACAGTAATTTGTAAAATTTCTAAGTTTCTTTACATATGACGTCATGATTTTAGGTTCTGTCTTACTTTTGGATTATGGAATAGTTTGATTTTGGTCTTTGTTTTATATTATTCTGTCAGGGTTCTGCAAGCTTTCAGTTTAGTTCTGTCCTGTTCCCTGCCACTATTCCTGTCAGTCTTTCAGCCACTCCTTCTCTTTCTGATTACTTCCACCTGGTCTCTTTAATTGGCTCTCCCTCTCTCCTTTGTTCTCCTGCCTTTTTAAGTCCGTCTCTTTTGCTGCTTCCCTGCCAGAACATCACATCTCTTGTCCCCATGCCTCATGTCTCTTTTCTCACCCCTAGTTCACCAGTCCTCGGGTAAGAGCTCTCCTGCATTTTTGTATGTTACCTGACCTTGATCTGTTCTCTTGTTTTTGAGTCTGCCCAGTTCCTGTCAGTTTATTTTTTGCCTGGATTGTCAGCGCTGTTTTCTGCCTTGGATTATTTTTTGTCTGCCTGCCTTACCCACCTTCATCGTCACTGCAATAAACTCTGTGAAGCATTTTCAATGTCTGGCTGAATACTGGGTCCTCATTCGGAATCATTACATGACATACAATACAGAGAGAGAGAGAGAGAGAAAAACTATCACTATGTATCACGTGATCTTTGTTTACAGAGAACGTCACCCTTACACAAGTAAAACGTTAATATAACATTTTCTCAACATAATTAAAATTAGAAACAAAAATAAAGCTGTATTATTGCTTACTTGTATGCTTCCAAGGATTTGTAGGCTTTCATCGATTCTTTGTTGAACATTGATGACGTATCGATCAAGTATAGGTAAACGTCGCCAAATGTTAGGTCCGGCCACACGTCGGGATTTCTGCTCCAGTGTTCCGTTAAACTATATGGATCGGGCAAGGAACATGTACCAGCGTTGTACAATAACTTGATCTTATATCTCTCTTTCGCATCTGAAGGTAGGGATTTCGCATACAAGGAGAAAGGCGTAAGATATCCGCTCGAGTTCCTCCTCTTTAAACCATCCACCATGTTTTGCCAACCAGTCAGGGCGCAGGCGTGCTTTGTGACGTCACACAAAGGCTTTGCGAATAAGCCTATAGAATAGATAGCAGATGCAGAGGTTTAGCAGAGTAAGGTAGGGTGATATTAATAATTTAAAATGGTTTACTTTCATTGTGTTTTTAAAGTTTGACTGATGTTAAGACCTGGAGCTAAGAAGGCTAGCAGGCTAAGCCACCTTCTAGCCTTCTTGAAACAATGCTATGCTGATGAGTTTTGGGTGTGTTTTTAAGGTTATGACAAACTTTATTTCCATAAGGGGTTTGTATACCAATGGGACATTAATGTTTGTGTTTGGCCCGCTAAATATAACAAAATATACCTTAAAAGTCCTTTTAAATAAACTCAGAATGTTCGTTAGCATTAGCCACTATTAGCCTTGCTACTTACTCGCCAAAACCCTTTTTAAACATAAATAATGATGGCTTGTTTAAACATAATGCTTGTTCTCGTTTACCTCTGCCAGCGTTCGATAGTCCTACGAGTGTTATTACAGCATTAATGGGAAACATTAATGTTGATTTAATGGTGTTATGTGTAACTTGAGAGAAACTATCAAGCGAACGCGCCACATGACCTGGATGTGCCCCCGACAACTAATTTCCAGTTAATCGTCTGCTACAGTGCCCTAGCTTCTCAAGTTACAAATTTGAGTCTTAATTATTTCTGGAGAACCGGTTATATTAATAAAATCAAGTTTCCTAAAGATTATTGATTTTTTTTAGCAAATCATTCTTTAAAAATTTATTTCCTCAAATGATATTTTGTCTACCTTGGAGTTGCATTGTGAATGCATATCAAATACAATACATATCAAATAATAGGAAATACAATTCAAATGTTGTTCTAAATTAGTTAAGCTAATTTACCTCGTTCCACATTCTTTAAGATGAACTTTGGTTCTCTAACTTAGACCTGCAGTGAATCCAAGATTCACTGAAACATTCGTATGATGGTTTTAAACTATATTTGTCCCTTTTATGTGTACATAGTTCCAGTTTCTTTAATATTAATTTTCTTTAGTAGTTTTAGTTTCATTTTACTAGCCTAGTAGAGGATTTGTTGATTGGAATATATTGTTAAGTCAAGTAAACATAAAATCATCATGTTCCCTGGATCGTCATTTATTTCTGTTAATAAATTCTTGAACTTGAACAGAAGTTGTCACTCCTTTATTCCATATGTGTGCAGAGTTTGCTGTTAAAACAAAGCCTGAGCTTGACTCACCCTTTCGACTAGTGTCCTAATATCAGCAGTTTCGGCTGATATTCACCGGACAATTCCTAACAGACCGAGAGTTATTTAATAAACATTAAATAGGTGTGGAGATGGTAGGCCATAGTCACAGCTCGCTAAATCAAACTTAATGTGTATTAAAGTTTTATTTTATTTTATTTTTAGTAAAAAGAGCTTGTTGGGGACCACTGTAGCCTTAAACTGTGACCACAAGGAGACGTGATGTTCGTGCAACCAATGGGATGGCAGAATGATAGATGGATGGAAAGAAACAGGCTATCAACAAACATGTGGTTAAAATATAACATCATGATCCCTTTGGTATGATTTACAATGTTTATTTTTGTGTGTTCTATTTGTAATACTTTTTACCTTAAATAGAGTGTATGTCGTGATATCTTTCTACATGACAATCAATCTAGTCTTTTCTTTTTTTAAATAATGGATGGTCCCATTTACTAAAAGGGTACGCTATAGCTCCCGTTATTTTATTCCTCCTAAAAACAGTAGATAGCTCTTACATTATTATTTTTCCTACCCATGGGTGCAATGTTATTGGTGATCTTATTGATTTGTATGGAAAATATTATCGAAAGTAATTTTTTCTTGCTCTTTGTGCACAGATTGACTGTAATGTCATAGCGCTGATGGATGACGCGACTCTGGCAAATTACATCGCCTGCTATGGAGACTGAATTGCCCTCTTCAATTTCTGCAGAAGCAAACAACCACTCTCAAAAAGAAAACAAGGACTTCTGCAGAGGCTTCGTGAGAAAATGAAAAACAGAAAGGAAAGTACATCGGAGAACGCCTCACATGAAAGAACAAGCCAGACAAAAAAGCAAAAAGTAACACGAAATGTGGAGATAGGATGGATACATAGTGATGGAAAAGTAACCAAAGAGGTGAGAGAGAAGCAGGGAGGTGGCACTAGAAAAATTCAGATGGCCACTGACGCTGGATTAAAAGATATTCTTCAGAAAGGAAAGAAATTATTTTCCCCTGGTGGCATATCTCCTAAGGGGCCGGAAACAGATTTTGAGGTGCTATGTATGAAGCAGCGAGGCTGACAATGTTACGTTTCTATATTTCAACAAAGCCGAAAGATCCTGAAGAAGATGAAAGTGAGACATCTGATGTCATATAGGTCTCTTTCTGTTCTGTCTCTCTTCGAGGTCGGTCGTGTTTTTTCTCTCCTCTCCAGCTTTCACCCCCCCCCCCTCTCCTGCTTCTGCTGCTATGTCTTGTCTTTCTGAGCACTTTCTTTATATTAACCCGAACTCTGAAAAACATGGATCTGGTAAACTGGTCTCTCAATGCTATTGATAAAAGTTTTTCGATGGGTAGGCAACGAAAGGGGGACCCGTCCAGTCCTGATTTGACTCATTTCGTGGGATACACCCTATATTCCTGGATGGAAAACGGTGTGTCTTTCGACTTTGTCATTCCTGGACGTTTGAAACGTTTGCATGTTTGGATTCAGGATCCTTGGATTTCTACTTATTGGATTTGGTGGATTTTTGATGCATCAGCAAATACAGCGGATGTCGGTAGCCATTTGGCCTTGATCAGGCTGCCGGCTGCATTTGACGCGCTCACTAAGGCGGTGAAAGTACAGATCTGGAAGGTGGAGGAGCAGAGCCCCTGCTCCCTCCTCCCCCGCTGACATCTGCGGATGCTTTCTGAACTGTTGGCCGGCTGATAACATCAAGGAAAATGGCCTCTGGAGAGTGTTCACGGAAATATAAACCCTTTCACCCAAACAGACACACATAACTGATGCTCATAAAAACAGATGAAGTTACACGCGACTAGTCTCAAATGTTTACCTTCTGCTATATGTGTTTCATCTTATTTGTGCTTTTTGTGCAAGAGGGTTTTTGATATCTCAAACTGTATCCTGTAATAGGATAAAGTATGAGATATATTTTTTCCCTCCCATCTTCCTTTTTTTGTGGCCTCTATTTTTCCACAGAGTAATGGCAGCGCCCTGTGGGCACCGTGTAAGGCGGTGTCCTTGGCAGCAAGGCCTCAGTAAATCGTCTCTCCCTGAAATGTTTGTGATGTATGTGATGGCAGTTGTACTGAAACAGTAATTTCCCTCTGGGATTATTAAAGTATTTCTGATTCTGATTCTGAAAGCAATAGCAGTGAAATTTATCCATTGCAAGTGGTTGAAGTCCAACCTGGTTCAGAACTTGTAGGTGAATCAGAATTAACTTTCGGTCCTATTCTTGATGCTGAAGAAGATACAGAAGAAACGTTAATCTATGAGGGTTCTCTTGCACCGCTCAGTCCAGCTAATCCAGAGGATGTAATAACAATCAATGTACATCACACTAACACTTTACGTAAATGACATTATTAGTGCTTTCTCTGATGCTGGTATTATGAGAAAAACACTGAACGTGAAGCACATATTCCAGACAACACAGAGGAAGCTGGCAGTGGATCAGGGATACTGAGAGATGTACTCACCTGCTTCTGGAATTAATTCTATGAGCGATGCTCTCTTGGTACAACAGTTAAAGTGCTTTTCATTCGCCATGATTTCACTGCTGAATGGAATGGAATGGAAGGCAGTTGGACGAATACTTATGAAAGGTTACCAGGACTGTCAGTATTTTCCAAATAAAGTTGCAATCCCCTTTCTTGAACAAGTGCTTTTCAGTGGTGTTTACAGTGATCTTAAAGGACAGTTTCTGCAGTTTGTCAGCAGCCAAGAATGTGAGGTTTTGAGGGAAGCAGCTAAGAATTTTTCTACTGTTGACTTAGATGATCTTGTCGAAGATCTTGATAGTTATGGCTGTAGAAGACAAATAACTGCTGAAACTCTTCCTACCATCCTTGATGAAATAGCACACAAAGAGCTTGTCCAAAAACCAATGCTCGTCATTGACTGCTGGAGGGTGGTCATCTATCCACATCTTTCCATTACTCCAGAGGCACCAAGTAAGTTGTTCTCTGACCTGCAACTAACACCAAAAAAAGTCTGCAAGCTGCTGAAATTTTCAGAAGATTTGTCTCCAAAGCAAAAAGAAGTGGGAAACCATCTCAAAAGATTCATCAGAGAGCTGGATGACATTAAACTTCAGAAGTATAAGCGATTCTGCTCTGGATCTGATATTATAGTAACAAATGGTATCTATGTGGAATTTCAAAATATGACAGATTTCACAAGACGACACACATGTGGGAGCATTCGGCAAATAGCTGACAGCTATGAAAACTTCCCTGACTTCTGTTCTGAATTTAATGAAGTTCTTGAAAGCAATGTATGGGTAATGGACATTGTCTAGACTCTTAATGTAATCCACTATATTTGAACTACTAATTCAGACTACAGCAGAGCTGCAAAAAGACAAAGATTATGCATTTTGAACTTATGAAAGTGTCTCCTGTTTAAAAAAAGAGATAATTTACCAATTTTTGCATGAAGACCAGTTTTGGCTGAAAGTAATTCATTTTCTTTTTATGATGCCGAGTTTCAGATGATATAGTTGAAGTGGTCAAAAATGAATGAGTACACTGTTATTTACTAAATCCAGAGCTGTCTGCACCAGATCTAAGTTTTCCAGCTGCATGATAGAAACCCTGAGCAGCAAAAAAGAAAAATGACTACTAGAGATCTATAAATTATTATGAGGCGTTTACTTTGTTACATATTTTGTGACATTTTGCATAATCAGAGACTCTTGTAAGTAAGGAGTAACAATAATTAATCCAGATTTAGTTTTCTTTACAGCTTATGCACTTGTTATTTAAGGTAAGTTGAGGTATCAATCTTTATTTTTTGCATTTGAACACAAAAGTAGAATTGTAAATTATAGAAAACATGTTTATGTATTTTCCAGTATTTTCTAAATGTAGGATTGATTCGAAGCATATATTTGTTTCATGCACCAATCAAGCTGCATAATCAGTTCAGTATGTTTGGAAGAAATTTACTAAGTCCTTGTTGTAAATGGAAACTCTACAATAGAGTGAGCTGATTAAGAGCTCTGATATTTGGTTGTCCATATGCCAAATTATCATCTTCTCTAACATCTAACAGAATTCCCATGAGTTATCACTTTTTGGTGTTTGTATTTTCCTAAAAAAAATAGCACTTTTTTTATCTCTAAACCCTAAATGATCTCCACGCATTGATTTGATTGATATTATCACACATTTTGATAACACAGGGGCAGGAGTGTTCATTATCTTTTAAAGGATGTCACTGATGTCTTACGAAGGACCTGTATAAGAAAAAAAAAAGTTTGTTTCTAAAAGTTGGCTCATTCTAAATGCCATGTTATTAGGATTAGCAAGAAAATGTTTCTTCTAAAGTTTTCCTAAAAATGTTTTATCAAATTCTTTTTATTTTTGTTTTTAATATTGTTTTTTATCTAGCTCCATCCATTTGAACAGGCCTCAAATCTATAGCCTTACCTCTAGCCTTAAATATTTATTTTGCTGCTAAAGAAATATTTACATATTCCTTGGCTTTTCTTTACCAAATTAAAAATGTGGAAAAGGGTGCAACACCATTTATTTGTCTTTTTAGACATTTCATTAAAATAGTTTAAGATACACATTTATTACTTGTACATGGTCTCTTACATGGGATGGGAATATAACTTGGTAAATGTTTTTGGTATAGGTGCAGGGATCCTGCAAATACAGTCAAATTATGTTGGGTATGTGTTTCTTAGAACTTCAGGAGTCATGTCAGATTAATGGCTTTATATGACAGCTCACAAAGCATCATTATGGCAGGGATTCAAGTTAATTTATACGAAAAGCAAAGGGGTCTTCAACTCCAGGGCCGATATCCTGCACCTTTTAGATGTTTCTCTGCTTCAACACACCAGACCTAAATAATCATGTCATTTGCAAGACTCTGCAGAATCTGACTGCATATTGTGGATGTAATTTGGCCATTTGATTCATATATGCTGGACCAGAGTCACATCTAAAAGTTATAGGACACAGACTGTCGTGGAGTGAACTTGAAGACCCCTGCACCCTAAAAAAAAATAATGCAGCTCCAATTTAAATGAATTTCTTCACTTACCTAACTTACAGTGGTTTAACTAGACAATTTATAAACTGAAGAAATTAAGTTGGAGAAACTGAATCCAATTACTTATCAATTGAAGTACTCTAAGTTGGACCTGCATTCTCTTTTTAGAATGTGAGGTACAATATTAAGGTGATGATCTTCAAATGGGTGCATGATTATATAGCATTTTTTTATTTTATTAGCACTAAAAGCTCCACAAAAAGCATAACAGCTTGAAATATATATGAAGATACAGTACATGTTTAGAAATGCTTTAGACCTAGAAATGTTAATGCACAGGGGGGCAAGTCCAGTCCTCCAGAGCTATTATTCTGCAACTTTAGATGCAGAACCACACCAGCACACTTAAATTTAAAGACTGAATACCCTCATCAGCATGTCAAGGAGTTCTGTAGAGGCCTGATAACAAGCCTGTTTATGTGATGCAAGTATGATGGCAAAAGAATACATTAAAGGTTGCAGAATGGTAGCTCTTGACAGGCCTGAAATTGCCCCCCATCCACAAGGTAATACAGGAGTGGTTTGCTTAAAATACACAAGGCTTACATATTCAGGCGCATGGGTTGCCAGCCATGAATATTACAAAAAGGAGGCTAAAGAATACAACAGAGATGTTCAATTTATACCATTCAAAAACTTTGCAACAAAAAAGTTTATATTCAATGGAAGGTGGGTATACAACTTTAATGACATTTTTTGCTGTACTAATACCACCAATTTTACGTCTCACACATACATTGTTATCAAATTTAGTTTAGCAGGACAGCAAAGTTAGAAAATTATATTTTTGTACATGCAGTTGAATGCATAGTTATTCAGAAGGATCGCGCTTGGGAACTCCTCGTGTTTCACACGGTTTGCTTTTTTGGCGTGGTAAGAGGGCGCTAGCCTAGCTTTAGCCTAGCCTAGCTTTAGCTCCACAATGGCTTCCTCCTCTACTCTTTCCTCCACTTCTCCGTCTCTGTTTAATTCTCCCCCTATCTCCTGCCCTCTGTGTCAGATGTTTAGTTATTCCTCTGCCTCCTTTAGTGATAATGGTACATGTAATAAATGTAGTGTTTTTGTAGCTTTGGAGGCGAGGGTGTCAGAATTGGAGACCAGGCTCCGTGCTATTGAAAAACCAGCTTAAAAACCGCCCCTTTGCTAGCGCGGAGCCACATAGAGTAACTTCAAGTAGCGGTCCTCCAGCAGCAGCACCCGAGCAGCCGGGTAACCAGGCCGGCTGGGTTACCTCTAGATTTCAGCCTCAAGGTCACCACCAACCCGTCTGCGTTTCTAACAAATTTTCCCCACTCAGCGACACACCCGCTGAGAAGCCGACCCTGATTATTGGGAGCTCTATAGTCAGAAACGTGGCACTAGAGACACCAGGGACCATAGTCAAATGCCTGCCAGGGGCCAGAACGGGCGACATCGAATCCTACCTGAAACTGCTGGCTAAGGATAAGCGTAAATACAGTAAGATTGTTATTCACGCTGGCGGTAATGACACCCAGTCACGCTGATCGGAGGTCGGAGGTTGGTGTTGCTTCGGTGTGTAAGTTTGCTAAAACAATGTCGAACTCCGTAATTTTCTCTGGTCCCCTGCCTGATCTGACCAGTGATGACATGTTTAGCCCCATGTCATCATTCAACCGCTGGTTGTCTAGGTGGTGTCCTGAAAACGACGTGGGCTACATTGATAACTGGCAAACTTTCTGGGGAAAACCTGGTCTGATCCTGGGAAATGGCATCCATCCCACTTTGGATGGTGCAGCTCTTCTTTCTAGGAATCTGGACGGATTTATTAGTTCTCCTAAATGCTGACAACCCAGGGTCCAGACCAGGAAGTAGAGCCGTAGTTTAACACACCTCTCTGCAGCTTCTGTACTGTTACCCACCCATTACCCTATTGAGACAGTGTCTTTCCCACGGCCAAAACTGAATAGATCAAAAACTGATCTAAAAGGAACAAATCATAAAAATCAATACGGCTCACCTTGAAGCAGAAACTAAAACAATTAAATGTGGTCTATTAAATATAAGGTCTCTCCCTCCAAAGACTTCGTTAGTTAATGAACTGATTTCCGATAATCAGATTGATTTATTTTGTCTCACAGAAACCTGGCTACAAGAGGACTACGTTAATATAAATGAGTCAACTCTCTCCAAATTATTCAAATTTCCACATTCCCAGACCTGTGGGAAGAGGAGGAGGAGTGGCAACCATCTTTCAGTCGGATTTATTAATTAGTCCCAGGCCAATTAATAACTACACATTTAACCCTTAGTTTCCCTCATCCAAATTGCAAAGCAATAAAACCTCTTCTGTTTGTTGTTTTGTATCGTCCACCAGGCCCTTACACTCAGTTTTTGGATCAGTTGTAAGACATCTTATCTGATTTGGTGATAAACACTGACAAGGTTATTATAGTGGGGGATTTCAACATTCATTTTGACACAGAATGTGATAACCTTAGTGTAGCCTTTAAAACTATCTTAGATTCAATTGGTTTTGCTCAAAGTGTGCATAAACCGACGCACTCTTGGCTCCATACTTTAGACCTTGTGCTGACATATGGCATTGATTGTGAAGAATTAACTATTTCCTCACAACCCTGTCCTATCTGATCATTTTTTAATAACATTTGAGTTTAATCTAACTGAGTTCTCCACCCCCAAAACAGGGTTCCATTATAGTAGATCTTTATCGGATAATGCTGCATCAAACTTTAAGGAGTCTGTCCCCCTTTTAATATCTTCAGTATTGCAGAAATGCCCTGCAGAAGGCAGCAATGTTGTTTCTTCCCATTCACAAACAGATGTCTTTGTTAACGGTGTGACTTCGTCAATGCGTTCTGCATTAGACAATGTAGCTCCCTTGAAAAAGAAGGTGATTATTCACAGAAAGCTGGCTCCCTGGTTTAATTCAGAGCTGGGTTCCTTGAATCACACTGTTAGGAAATTGGAGAGAAAATTGCGCTCTACACCCCAAGAGGAATCTTACCTAATCTGGAAAGACAGTCTATTGTTGTATAAAAAGACCCTTCGCAGAGTTAGAGCAGCATATTTTTCATCATTAATTGAGGAGAATAAAAATAATCCTAGATTTCTCTTCAGTACAGTTCCCAAACTTACTCAGAGTCACAGCTCCGTTGATCCATCCATTCCCTTAGCTCTTAGCAGTAATGACTTTATGGGATTCTTCATAAATAAAATTGATTCCATTAAAAATAAAATAATTGGCAACCTCCCAAACATGATGACCTCGTCCTCAGTAAGTGAGGCAGCGTTGGAGGAATCTTTAGAACCAGCACGGTGTTTGAACTGTTTAGAAGCAGTAGAGCTTTCTGAGCTATCTAAAATTTTAGCTTCATCTAAACCTTTTACCTGTATGTTAGACCCAATCCCAACCAAGTTGTTTAAGGAGATATTCCCTTTGATCAGTGGCACTATTTTAGACATGATTAATCTATCCTTAGTAAATGGATATGTACCACAGGCTTTTAAAGTAGCTGTTATTAAACCTTTACTTAACAAACCATCTCTTAATCAAGGTGAGTTAGTAAATTACAGACCTATATCTAATCTTCTTTTCTTATCTAAAATTCTTGAGAAAGTAGTTGCTAATCAACTTTGTCAATGTGAACATTGACAAAGTAATGACCTACTTGAGGAGTTTCAGTCAGGCTTCAGAGCTCATCATAGCACTGAAACAGCTCTGGTGAAGGTCACTAATGATACTCTCATGGCCTCAGATAATTGACTTGTGTCTGTACAAGTCCTGTTAGATCTCAGTGCTGCATTTGATACAGTTGATCACAATATTCTCCTACAAAGACTTGAGCATACTGTAGGGATTTAGGGGAAAGCATTAGGCTGGTTTAAATCTTATCTATCGGACAGATTCCAGTTTGTTTATCTTAATAATAAATCTTATTCAAACTCTAGGGTCACTTGTGGAGTACCACAGGGTTCAGTCCTTGGACCAATTCTCTTTACTATATATATGCTTCCGATTGGCAAAATTATCAGACAGCATGGGATTAATTTCCACTGTTATGATGATGACACTCAGCTATATTTATCCATAAATTCTGATGAATTCAATCAATTACTTCAACTGCAGTCATGTCTTGATGACATCAAAACCTGGATGACATTAAATTTCCTGCATTTAAATTCTGAAAAGACAGAAGTTGTAATCTTTGGACCAGAGTCCTGTTATGATCGTGAATCAGGCAAACCCAGTATTCAAACCCAACAAGTGAGGTTAAGGCAAAAAACAGGATTTTAATAATGAAAACAGGAACAGGCGGGCTCAATAGTCAAAAGGGCAGTCCAAAATCCGGTACACAAAAAGCAGTCCAAAATAGGCAGAGGTACAGACAGGGCAAAGCAAGCTCGGATAACCATAGGACAGAAACTAGTCGGTAAACCGGTAAATCAGTCAGACAGGGCAGGAAAAACAGATCAGGGAACAGGCTGGCTCAGAATCAAAAAAGGCTCTCGGGTTATCGTCAACAGGTCAATCAGAATAAAGAATGCTGGAACTAAACTCACCGTGGCTCGTTAAATGATCTGGCAGATAACTGAAGACCGAGGCAGAACTATATAGTGGAGTGAGCAGGTGAACGGGTGTGAAGACTAATTACAAGTGACAGGTGGAAACTGAACTGATTGGCTAGTGACTGGAGGTTGACAGATGAGCAGATGTGATAGGCTGGTAACTGGTGTTTGGGGGAGTGACAGATAAACAGATTGCTGGGAAGAGACATAACTGAACTGGAAACATAAATAAAATCAAACTACAATAAAATCTAACCTATTCCATAAACCAAAACTAACACAGAACCTAAACAGAAAAACATGTCTAAATCAAAACCAAACAAGACCCCAAAATCAGAAACTTAACTAATAAATCTGATAACATAAACCAAGACAAAACCCAAATCGTGACAGAACCCCCTCCTCAAGGCCGGATTCCAGACGGCCTCAGAAACAAAACAGACTAGCTCGGGTGGGTGGAGGGAGGTACAGGACGGAGGGCTAGAATCAAATAAATGTCCAAATAAAAACTCAAACAAAACAAGACGAGTCAAGTTCTCAGGCGGGCGTCCAGGAGGACGGCCCCGACGAGTCAGGGTCTCAGGCGGTCGTCCAGGAGGACGGCCCCGACGAGTCAGGTTCTCAGGCGGTCGTCCAGGAGGACGGCCCCGACGAGTCAGGTTCTCAGGCGGTCGTCCAGGAGGACGGCCCCGACGAGTCAGGTTCTCAGGCGGTCGTCCAGGAGGACGGCCCCGACGAGTCAGGTTGTCCGGCGGACGTCCCGAAGGACGGCCTCGGTGTGTCAGGTTGTTCGGCGGACGTCCCGAAGGACGGCCTCGGCGTGTCAGGTTGTCCGGCGGATGTCCCGAAGGACGGTCTCGGCGTGTCAGGTTCTCCGGCGGACGTCCCGAAGGACGGTCTCGGCGTGTCAGGTTCTCCGGCGGACGTCCTCGGCGTGTCAGGTTCTCCGGCGGACGTCCTCGGCGTGTCAGGTTCTCCGGCGGACGTCCTCGGCGTGTCAGGTTCTCCGACGGACGTCCTAGGCGTGTCAGGTTCTCCGGCGGACGTCCTAGGCGTGTCAGGTTCTCCGGCGGACGTCCTAGGCGTGTCAGGTTCTCCGGCGGACGACCTCTGTGAGACAGGTAATCCGGCGGGTGTCCTGAAGGACGGCCCCGGTTAGCAACGATGTCCGGCGGCCGGTGGCGGAGCAGGTCTCTCATAGACCGGCGGCGGAGCAGGTCTCTCATAGGCCGGCGGCCGAGCAGCAACCTCGGGGACCGTCGGTAGAACCGGACCCTCAGGAACCGACGTCTGGAGAGAGAAAGAACAGAACCTGCCGCCGGACTAAAGGCTGGAGACAACGCCGGACTAAGAGCTAGAAGAGAGGCCTGGTTAAAGAGTTCAGGAGGCGCCTGGCTACAGAGTTCAGGAGGCGCTTGGCTACAGAGTTCAGGAGGAGCCTGGCTACAGAGTTCAGGAGGAGCCTGGCTACAGAGTTCAGGAGGTGTCTGGCTACAGAGTTCAGGAGGAGCCTGGCTACAGAGTTCAGGAGGAGCCTGGCTACAGAGTTCAGGAGGAGCCTGGCTACAGAGTTCAGGAGGAGCCTGGCTACAGAGTTCAGGTTCAGTCGGCCCCTGGCTACTGGCTTCAGGTTCAGTCGGCCCCTGGCTACTGGCTTCAGGTTCAGTCGGCCCCTGGCTACTGGCTTCAGGTTCAGACGGCCCCTGGCTACAGGCTACAGGTTCAGACGGGGCCTGGCTACAGGCTACAGGTTCAGACGGGACCTGGCTACAGGCTACAGGTTCAGACAGGGCCTGGCTACAGGCTACAGGTTCAGACGGGGCCTGGCTACAGGCTACAGGTTCAGACGGGGCCTGGCTACAGGCTACAGGTTCAGACGGGGCCTGGCTACAGGCTACAGGTTCAGACGGGACCTGGCTACAGGCTACAGGTTCAGACGGGGCCTGGCTACAGGCTACAGGTTACAGGTTCAGACGGGGCCTGGCTACAGGCTACAGGTTCAGACGGGGCCTGGCTACAGGCTACAGGTTCAGACGGGGCCTGGCTACAGGCTTCAGGTTCAGACGGGGCCTGGCTACAGGCTTCAGGTTCAGACGGGGCCTGGCTACAGGCTTCCGGTTCAGGAGACCCCGGGCTACAGGCTTCAGGTTCAGGAGACCCCGGGCTACAGACTTCAGATGCTCCCAGACCCTTTAACACCCAGAACCTCATCAATAACCCTTCCAGAACCTCCGACAAAGACAGTTTGGTCAGCCACTTGGGAAATTGGCTGTCAAGCCAAAAATGAGGGGGTAAGAGCTTCCGAAGAGGTCCAGGGGCCTCTAAGTCTCCATGGGGCTCTGGGTGCTTGTCTTCTCGGCGAGACCCCCGACGGAGCTTGTCGTTCGGGCGAGGGCCACGACGCCGCTTGTCGTCTGGGCGAGGGCCACGGCGCCGCTTGTCGTCTGGGCGAGGGCCACGGCGCCGCTTGTCGTCTGGGCGAGGGCCACGGCGCCCAGTGTCCCGATGAGCCCCCGAGTTGCGGCCTGAAAGAGGGCTCGTCTGAACCCCCTCATCGTGGGCCTGTGGTAGACCCTCCTGGGTTCCCACGTCGCATACTGGCGGCGGACCCTCCTGGGTTCCCACGTCGCAGACTGGCGGCGGACCCTCCTGGGTTCCCACGTTGCAGACTGGCGGCGGACCCTCCTGGGTTCCCACGTCGCAGACTGGCGGCGGACCCTCCTGGGTTCCCACGTCGCAGACTGGCGGCGGACCCTCCTGGGTTCCCACGTCGCAGACCGGCGGCGGACCCTCCTGGGTTCCCACGTCGCGGACCGGCGGCGGACCCCCCTGGGTTGCAGCGTCTCGGGCCGGCTGCGGACCCTCCGGGGTTGCAGCGTCTCGGGCCGGCTGCGGAGCCTCCGGGGTTGCAGCGTCTCGGGCCGGCTGCGGACCCTCCGGGGTTGCAGCGTCTTGGGCCGGCTGCGCAGACAGTGCTGCCTTATAGCTGCCGGAGGCCGGCACTGGAGCTGAGGTAGGAGGCGGGTCCTCTGGGACAGGTGCAGGTGCCGGGGCGTCGGCTGGACCCTTGGGGACAGGATTGAGTCCACTATAGAAACCTTGGAGAGCCGCTCTATAGTGCCCCTCGACCTCCTTTAATTTTGCCTCCAGCTCCTCTGAATACTGGCAGAAAAGAGCCTCCCTAAGGTCTTTAATAATAGGGGCAAAAGCTCTTAACTGGTCCTCCAGAGCCAGATCCTCAGCATCACGGGCGCCAACAGGAGGCGCTGTGGGCTGCTCAGCTCTGGGAAGCACCGGACTCCGATCCACTGGGCAGGAAGTGGCAACGGACGGGCGCGGTACTGACTCGCCTGTCGGCCGAACAGAACGGGTGAAGGAGCGACCCACAGGTTTCCGTCCCCTCCTCCGACGGCGGGACGGCAGGACTTGCTGGAGGTTTGATCCTGTCGGTAGAGCCGGGATCGGTGGAGCCCACAGCGTTCCCTGCATCTCCTCCTCTGGAGGGAGAGAGAAAAAAAGATCCGGGCGAAGATCCCGCACCACCTCCGCTTCGACCTCCATAAACAAAGTTGGTTCTGGATAAAACCCATGGGCAGAGCCGACAGCGGTGTCGCTGGGTGAGTGATCCCTTCTATTCTGAGTTGAATCTGAATTTGTGACAAAGAGCCCTCCCAATCGTAAACTCGGAGCAGGCAGCGGGTTACTGCTGCTGCGGCTGCTGGAGAGATGGCGTCTGGGACCGATACCAGGGGGACAGAACGCCAATCTGGAACCCTCCCAAGCCATAGCGTGTGGAGGGGAAAAAAAAAAAAACCTCTAAAAACTTGTTGGGCGATAGGTTTTAGTTGGGCCAGATCATTCTGTTATGATCGTGAATCAGGCAAACCCAGTATTCAAACCCAACAAGTGAGGTTAAGGCAAAAAACAGGATTTTAATAATGAAAACAGGAACAGGCGGGCTCAATAGTCAAAAGGGCAGTCCAAAATCCGGTACACAAAAAGCAGTCCAAAATAGGCAGAGGTACAGACAGGGCAAAGCAAGCTCGGATAACCATAGGACAGAAACTAGTCGGTAAACCGGTAAATCAGTCAGACAGGGCAGGAAAAACAGATCAGGGAACAGGCTGGCTCAGAATCAAAAAAGGCTCTCGGGTTATCGTCAACAGGTCAATCAGAATAAAGAATGCTGGAACTAAACTCACCGTGGCTCGTTAAATGATCTGGCAGATAACTGAAGACCGAGGCAGAACTATATAGTGGAGTGAGCAGGTGAACGGGTGTGAAGACTAATTACAAGTGACAGGTGGAAACTGAACTGATTGGCTAGTGACTGGAGGTTGACAGATGAGCAGATGTGATAGGCTGGTAACTGGTGTTTGGGGGAGTGACAGATAAACAGATTGCTGGGAAGAGACATAACTGAACTGGAAACATAAATAAAATCAAACTACAATAAAATCTAACCTATTCCATAAACCAAAACTAACACAGAACCTAAACAGAAAAACATGTCTAAATCAAAACCAAACAAGACCCCAAAATCAGAAACTTAACTAATAAATCTGATAACATAAACCAAGACAAAACCCAAATCGTGACAAGTCCTCAAAAAATAAACTTCTTAATCAATCACTTAATCTGGATGGCATTAACTTGGCCTCTGGTAATAAAGTAAAAAATCGTGGTGTTATTTTTTACCAAGACATGTCATTTAAATCCCATATTAAACAGGTTTCCAGGGTTTCCTTTTTTCACCTCTGGAATATTGCCAAAATTAGAAACATTCTGTCCAGGGGTGATGCTGAAAAACTAGTCCATGCATTTGTTACTTCAAGGCTGGGCTATTGTAATTCTTTACTATCAGGAAGTCTACAAAATGCAGTTCAAAGTCTTCAGCTGATCCAAAATGCTGCAGCAAGAGTTCTGATGAAAATCAAGAAGAGGGATCAAATTTCTCCAATTTTCTGTTAAATCAAGAATATCATTTAAAATTCTTCTTCTAACCTATAAAGCCCTTAATAATCAAGCTCCATCATATATCAGAGCTCTGATTGCCCTGTTTGTTCCTAACAGAGCACTTCGCTCTCAGACTGCAGGTCTGCTGGTGGTTCCTAGAGTCTCTAAAACTAGAATCATATTACTACTACTACTGATACTACTACTACTACTACTGATACTACTACTACTACTGATACTACTGCTACTACTACTACTACTGATACTACTACTACTACTGATACTACTGCTATTACTACTACTACTACTACTACTGCTACTACTACAACTGATACAACTACTACTACTACTAATGATACTACTACTACTACTACTGATACAACTACTACTACTAATGATACTACTACTACTACAACTACTACTACTGAAACCACTACTACTACTGATACTACTGCTACTTCTACTGCTACTACTACTACTACTGCTACTATTACTACTGATACAACTACTACTACTACTGCTACTATTACTACTGATACAACTACTACTACTACTGATACTACTACTACTACTGCTACTACTACTGATACTACTGATACTACTACTGGTACTACTACTACTACCACCGATACTACTACTACTAATACCACTGCTACTACTACTGCTACTACTACTACTACTACTACTGCTACTACTACTACTGATACTGCTGCTACTACTACTACTACTACTACTACTGCTGATACTACTACTACTACTACTACTGATACTACTGCTACTACTACTACTACTACTACTGCTGATAGTACTACTACTACTGATACTACTACTACTACTGCTGATACTACTACTACTACTACTACTACTACTACTACTACTGATACAACTAGTACTACCACTACTGATACTACTACTACTACTACTACTACAAATTCCCTCAAATTCTTCAATTTTTTCAAATTCTTCAAATTCCTTTAAATTCTTTAAAAACCTACACTCCTGATACTACTACTGATACTACTACTACTAATGATACTACTGCTGCTACTACTACTGATACTACAAGTACTACTACTGATAGTACTACTACTAATACTAACTTTCAAATATCCTTCAACTATCTTCAACTTCAGTTTTTTCATAACATTCTTCGAATCCTTCAGCTGTTTTTCATTACTACTGATAGTACTACTGATACTACTCCTACTACTAATACTGCTACTACTAATACTACTACTACTACTACTGCTTATAGTACTACTAATACTAACTTTCAAATATCCTTAAACTATCTTCAACTAGTTCAGTTTTTTCATAACATTCTTCTAATCCTTCAGCTGTTTTTCATTACTACTGATAGTACTACTGATACTACTACTACTACTACTACTACTGATACTACTGCTACTACTAATACTGATACTACAACTACTACTACTTATAGTACTACTACTAATACTAACTTTCAAATGTCCTTCAACTAACTTCAACTAGTTCAGTTTTTTCATACCATTTTTCTAATCCTTCAGCAGTTTTTCATGTTAAAATTGGTTCTTTTATTTCATTTCAGCTAGTTTTTCACTTCTGCAGGAATCTTCTGCATCTTCTGCTCAAATCATTCTGCAGTAAAGCATTCTCACTGCTGTTTCGCAGGAACAGCCTTTTCTAGTCAAGTGAGAATGCTATACAGCATTCTCACTTATTAAGTTCCTTCAGGTCTTGATTATTATTCCGTACATTTTTCGACATCTAACTAGACCTGCATACTTCAACCGATTTAAACAATTTTCGTATCAAAACGTTCAGCTCGTTCACGACATTACTTCTATGTCTTTTGGTAATTATAACTTTTATAATATTTAAAATATTTAACTTTTTGTGAGTTTTTTGCTCTCATTGAAAATGAATGGAGAATCCTTCAAATTCTTCAAATTTTTCAGCTTTTTGACAGCTTACTGCTTCAGCCTACTTTCAGCTAGAAGCACCATTCAACTTTTAAAATGTTCAAATAACCTTCAGCTAACTTCAGCTACTTCAGCTTTTTTATATCTTCTACCATTTTCATATAGTACCTCCTTAAAATAATTTTGCATGTTCATAAAATTCAGAAAAATGAATGCGTTGCTATGGTTGCTAGGGAGTTCATTTAGAGTGGCCACTCTAACGATTCTATAGATTTTCCTTCTCTGAACAACTTCTTCTCACTTGCTCAATTTTCACTCTATTCACATAAATTATACATCAAAATGTAGGAATTTTTGTCTGGATTCAGAAAATGTAACCATCATTGGTGTGGGATTTATAGATTTTTCGCAAATCACCTCAGAGCGACACTAACCCGAAACCTTCCCCATTCATTTCCTATGGAGCAGTTTTCAAAAATGAAACCTGAAAGTCCAAAACATCACATGTTTTCGCATCGTCGCTACTCCTAAACCGTTGTATGTAGAGGCATGAGACTTTCACACATTCATGTCCAGACCCTTCTGGCGCTCACATAAAAGGAATTTTGTCGATAAATGTTACGGTTTTGCCGCAGGAACAATTTGTTCGGGAGTAGCGTTTTGGAAAAATGCTAAAACAGGATCAAACTTCCATCCCGCCAAATGAGGCACTTTTCTACATCGTCGCTACTCCTAAACCGTTTGATGTACAGGAATGAGACTTTCACACATTCATGTCCAGACCCTTCTGGCACTCACATAAAAGGAATTTTGTCGATAAATGTTACGGTTTTGCCGCAGGAACAATTTGTTTGGGAGTAGCAAATGTGCAAAATCCTTAAAACACTTTGGAGCTTCATTCTTCCACATCATCCACTTTTTTACATGCTGTCGCTGTGCCTACAACGATTTTTGTACAAACATAAAAATGAGCTCCATAGTCCTCAAAAGCCTGCTGATACTCACAGTGAAAGAATTATTTTGATATCTCTTATACTTTTTCACCTAAAGCGATTTGTTCAGGACCGTTTTTAGAGGATTTCTGAAATTCCTTAAAAATCCCCTTTATATCATATTTTTTTACGCCTAAATTAAAATATTTCTAGCAAAAACCGATAGTTTCTCTGGTTCTCCTATCCGTTACGAAATAAACGCTGAAAATATTACGTCTCTACCATTTACGGATCAGGAGATATAAAGTGTTGTGCGAGGCAAAGTTCTCCATTAAAATCCAATGGGACTTATTTTGAGCAAAGTGTCTGTACTTCAGTAGAATGGCCCGCTGCAGGTGTGAGCGAGTTTCCATGACGACGGAACTCTGAGGGCCAGAGGGACAGGCTCCATAGAGATAGAATGGCAACTTTCGACATCCGCTGCAGTGGCTGTGATTAATGTAGGAATCTGAAATTCGCACAGTCACGTCCTCTTAATATTTTTTAATTTTCCAGTGATTACCAGGCATGTGTCATTTTTCTGTCACTTTTTGGATTTCACATAGTTACTACTACTACTACTACTACTACTACTACTACTACTACTACTACTACTAATAGTACTGATACTACTACTACTGATACAACTACTGCTACTACTACTACTACTACTACTGATACTACTACAACTACTACTGATACTACTACTACTACAACTGATATTACTACTACTACTGATACTACTACTACTACAACTGATATTACTACTACTACTACCACTACTAATACTGCTACTACTGATACTACTACTACTGATACTACTGCTACTACCACTACTACTGATACAACTACTACTACTAATGATACTACTACTACCACTACTACTACTACTACTACTGCTACTACTACTGATACTACTACTACTACTACGACTACTACTACTACTGCTGCTACTACTACTACTGATACAACTACTACTACTAATGATGATACTACTACTACTACTACTACTACTACTAATGATACTACTACTACTACTACTACTACTACTACAACTACTACTACTGAAACCACTACTACTACTGATACTACTGCTACTACTACTGCTACTACTACTACTAATACAACTACTACTACTACTACTGATACTACTACTACTACTGCTACTACTACTGATACTACTACTGGTACTACTACCACCGATACTACTACTACTAATACCACTGCTACTACTACTACTACTACTACTGATACTACTGCTACTACTACTACTACTACTGATACTACTACTACTACTACTACTACTGCTGATAGTACTACTACTACTACTGATACTACTGATACTGCTACTACTACTACTACTACTACTACTACTACTACTACCAACACTACTACTACTACTGATACTACTACTACTACTACTACTACTACTACTGCTACTACTACTACTACTACTACCACTACTACTACAGCTACTACTACTACTACTACTACTGATACTACTACTGCTACTACTACTGCTACTACTGCTACTACTACTACTACTACTACTACTGATACTACTGCTACTACTACTGCTACTATTACTACTGCTACTACTACTACTGATACTACTGCTACTACTACTGATACAACTACTACTACTAATGATACTACTACTACTACCACTACTACTACTACTACTACTACTACTGCTACTACTACTGATACTACTGCTACTACTACTACTACTGCTACTACTACTACTACTGATACTACTGCTACTACTACTACTACTACTGCTACTTCTGATACTACTGCTACTACTACTACTACTGATACTACTACTACTACTACTACTGCTGATACTACTACTACTACTACTATTCAATTCAATTCAATTCAATTTTATTTATATAGCGCCAAATCATGAAACATGTCATCTCAAGGCACTTTACAAAATCAAGTTCAATCATATTATACAGATTGGGTCAGATTATACAGATTGGTCAAAATGTCCTATATAAGGAAACCAGTTGATTGCATCAAAGTCCCGACAAGCAGCATTCACTCCTGGGGAACTGTAGAGCCACAGGGAGAGTCGTCTGCATTGTACATGGCTTTGCTGCAATCCCTCATACTGAGCAAGCATGAAGCGACAGTGGGAAGAAAAACCACCCATTAACGGGAAAAAAAACCTCCGGCAGAACCGGGCTCAGTATGAACGGTCATCTGCCTCGACCGACTGGGGGTTACAGAAGACAGAGCAGAGACACAACAAGACAGACAAAAAGCACAGAAGCACACATTGATCTAGTAATCTGTTCTACATTAGATGGTAGTAACGGGTGAGCCGTCTTCTCTGGATGATGTCAAAGTTAACAGAACGCCAGACCAGGTGTACCTACTATGAAGAAAAAGAGAGAGAGCAAAAAGTTAAAAGCTGAAATGACGACAGTCATTTCAATGTAATACAATGCAAAACTGGAGAACCGTAGAATGAAGAACAGTAGAAATCAGTAGAGTGAGAAAATTAGACCCTGATGTCCTCCAGCAGCCTAGGCCTATCACAGCACAACTATAGAGATAGCTCAGGGTAACATGAGCCACTCTAACTATAAGCTTTGTCAAAAAGGAACTACTACTACTACTGATACAACTACTACTACTAATGATACTACTACTACTACCACTACTACTACTACTACTACTGCTACTACTACTACTACTGCTGCTACTACTACTACTGATACTACTACTATTACCACTACTGATACTACTACTACTACTACTACAAATTCCCTCAAATTCTTCAATTTTTTCAAATTCTTCAAATTCCTTTAAATTCTTTAAAAACCGATACTCCTGATACTACTACTGATACTACTACTACTAATGATACTACTGCTGCTACTACTACTACTGATACTACAAGTACTACTACTGATAGT